>OX632362.1:27419441-27486941 GCA_951751655.1 Ophion costatus | reverse complement strand
AAAAAATGTCCACCATTTTCTTATGTTTGCATATATAAAAAATCGTTAGATATGCGCTATAGCTGTTAACATACTGAATTAAAAACCGTTTGATTTTTTTGTTTCGCATGATCCATCTTCGAGATTTCATCAATAGCGCAGACCTACAATTTTTTAGAACATTTTTTGAACTACCATTTTCACCTACAAACAGTGAATTAAATAGAATATTTCTTAATGGATTCCGATAGTGTACTTATTAAGTGTAACAACTTGTTTTTATCAATATCTATAATGTAAACCAATAAAAAGAATTCATGAAAATATTCTTTTTTCGCGTCTAAAGTGAGAAAAGACGCCTTCAACTTTTTTCTATTGTTGAGCAAATTTGTTGTTCCAGCTTATTATAATGTTGCCAAAGTTGATTGGAATGTTGCTCAAATTGATTTTGCTCTCAATAATAATTATAAAACTGATTAAGTGCCTATAATAGTACCCTAGATACTTGATATTTATATGTAAAATGTTTCCTTTATAAAGATGATAAATTGATTGTAAAATTCGTTGTTTTTTATTTAATTCCATGTATAACGCAGAAAATACTACATTTTTCCATGCAAATGATGTCAAAGTAATCCTTAAGGTTTGACATCAGTTGCATTGCAATGCCTTATTAAAGAAACTCCACAATCGAGGTTACTTTGACACATTGAAAAAAATATATAAAACTGTAGGGGGGGGGGCATTCGACTTTCTTATACTTTTGATAGCCAAAGGACATATAGTTCTATTGGAGCAAAAAAGTTGGAATTTAAGATGTTTAAAAAAGTTACCTACAAAAAACTTTCAGAACATGTTCAAAGTAACCCCATTTTACGGTAGCCATGAACGTGGAGGCGACGATGAGCTTCTCGGACACTTGCATCGTGGGAAAGGGTGGCGCAAAAGATGGACACATTTCGGGGCATTGGGAGTACGATGTGGCCTCTCGTTGCGCCCGGTTCCCTCGATACTTCCGGTTGAATGACCTCGGCTCGAAATTCTCCCGATCGGTTTCGAGCGGTTTCTCAGCCAGTGGTGACGATCGAGGGGATAAAGGTGAATGATCATGCGAGAAACGATATCGTCAAGTCCCTTTCTGCCTCTGCCTCTCTCTCTCTCTCTCTCTCTCTCTCTCTCTCTCTCTCTCTCTCTCTCTTTCTCTTTCTGTGCAACGCTTACGTACGTGCAAGTACGTCGAGTATGAGAAATAAAAAATGGACACTTTAAGGGGGAAGATACCTTTAGGTGAGGAAAAAATGTGCTGTTTTTCATGATTTTTTTAAAAGGAAAGATTTCTTCCCTGTTTTTAAGACTTCGGGTATTTTCCTTTTACAAGCTTTTATTTAAATTGTCTATCGGTGCGATGCAAAACAGAAAATCGATATTTCACCCACCTCCCAGCTACTTAGAACTCTGAAATTTTATAAATATGCATCTTAAAGATGACAATGCATGATTTAGCTGAAAAAACACAACATTTTCAACTTTTAAGTAGAAAATGTTGTGTTGAACTGTAAGTTCAATCCCAATTAAAATCTTCGTTATTTTTTACGAGCATTCCATGTTCTTAACGTACAAACTCGTAAACTAGTGAACTAGTATCCAACTAACCCGTAAAATCGTTTAAATACTAAAAAGTACAAAATAATTTGGATGTAAAAAATATTGTCAAAAAACAAGCTTTTATTTAATGTAGCAAAAAGTAGAAAATAATTCTTTTTACCACGTCACCTATATGTAACTATAAATAAAAGCTTGGGGGGCTCACACTTTAGACATGTAATCTTTAATTTACGTAAGTCCGTTAACATATCAAGCCTATTTAACTTACTGTACAACAACCTTAGATTTCTTAAATAAACATCCTGAAAGTGGGTACAAGCGTGTGGTAATAATATCTCTAATTACTATTGTGGCAAATTAGGTACGGTTAATGAAACTGAATAGATCAGATTCATTAAACATTTAAAAAGTTGAGCGCCCCAAGGTTCTTTATATAGTTAATTGTATATACAGTAAAATTATATAGTTGAAAAAACTAATCAACCGATTCTGATGAAATTTGGTATAAATCTTCCTACTCTTATCGTCTAAAACATGACCCTAAACATTTGTTGAAATCAAAAAAAGTCTCTTTCCATTGCAAAGTGTAGCCTTTTTTTCCGGAAAATTCAATCTTTTCGCTTCAAAGCGTACCATTTAATCGATTTTCAATATTCGTCACTTTTTATTAGTTCATATTCAGCATATGAGTGCTAGTGAAAGAAAAATCTTCGTTGGTTTTGTTTTCAGATTAATCCCACCGACGCTACGTGTCACGCAGTCTGACATTACCCGCCGCAACCCGTTTGGAAGACCGTACCATACGTCTACCATTTTTAGAGATTAATAAATAAAAAAAACTACCATGTAACAGCCAAACGTAGTAATAAAGCATACCCCAAGTCTCAAAAACGGTGAAGAAAGGTTTCCGTTTAAAAAAAAAAATAATGAAAATCAGCTATTTTTTCCTGGTCTAAAGGTATCCTCCCTTAAGCTCGGGAGAACGTTAACGTATATGTATGTGATATGGTCGATGGTTTCTGTTGGTCCCCGATTGCCTGTGCTCGCTTTATCCAGCTCGCTCGGGCCACCGCCCCTCTCTCCCCCCTCTTCCTCTCTCTCTCTCTCTCTCTCTCTCTCTCTCTCTCTCTCTCTCTCTCTCTCTCTCTCTCTCTCTCTCTCTCTCTCTCTCTCTCTCTCTCTCTCTCTCTCTCTCTCTCTCTCTCTCTCTCTCTCTCTCTCTCTCTCTCTCTCTCTCTCTCTCTTCACTTTTATATGTACATGCCCGTTGAAAAAACGGGCCGGGCGTCGCGTCGATTCTCGTGGTCGTCGTCACAGGAAGAAGGCAGGGGCACATCCGTATCGTGGTCAGAATCCGTGACCCCCCACGTACACGTATACGGAAAAATGCACGCTCACCTATATCCCTCTGGAGAAGGCAGCCGACACAATCCTGAAAGAGCCCAACGCACACGCACGCGCACCCACGTGGAAAAAAAAGTGACGAGGGCCGGCAAAATATTTGCAACTGGCGGAATATCGGATATGTCTCATTTCTAGGTCGAATAAGGCAATGCTATTCCGTGAGAAATTGACCAGCGATTTTTAACCCTCTGACGACGATTTGGAAATTTTTTTAAATGTTTTTGAAAATATTTCTTCGCTTTTAATAAAAGCCCTCCTATTTTAGGCCGTCAATTTTTAAAGCGGGATATACGTTTAGACGGGAAAAAAATAAGCAATTTTGAGAGATTTTTTAAACTAAGAAATGAATATTTTACAGTTGTCAAACTTTAGGTATAATTGAATAGTATATTTAAGTATGCAAAACAATTTTTTAAATTCATTTATCAAAAGCAACATTTAGAAAATATTCTACATATATAGTTCGATCGTTTGAGGGGAAAGAAAAAGAAATCGATTTTTTGATCGTTGTAAATGTATATCCCGCTTTGACGGTTTCTCGATCATGGCGCATCACGGATGTCTTCATTGATTTTTAAAATTAAGAATGGTGTGAACGAAAATCTCGTGATTTTTTAATCGAAGACTATGACCAGAGTGGTTTACGGTATCGTAATGGGCTGAAAGTTTGCATTGTTGGAACGCAATGATTTTTTTTTACTTTCTTAGTTTTATTAGTATGGGAAATCTTTTTTTTGTCGAATTTGATTGTAGATATTTTTATAACTCTAAATGGTCAGAGAAAATTTGGAAAATTCGGTAAAAAAAATATTTCGTTGCATTCCAACGATGCAAACTTCAACAACATGTATCGTCACGCGCCACTTTGCCCACCTGTTGAGACCAACGGAGAAGCAATGTCGTAAGAAATTGGATTTTTTTGGCTTGTAAACCCTTACGCGACAATTTGAGAATATATCCTCGTTTTGCAGAGTTACCAGCTACTTTTAACGGGCTACTTGGACGGAGGATTTAAGGATGTTGAGTCCCAAATCGCAAATGATGATAAAATTCTGAAAATTTGGTATGTTTTTTAATGAAGTATTTCAGAGGTCGTGTAAAAATTTCATGAGAATTAGGAAGCTCGTTATTGAACAATTAACATTCACAAATTAAATGTTGTTTTATGGAAACTGATGTAACTTTGCAATAAGTTTTTTTTACACCTCTCAATTTTATAATACCTACAATATACTGAAAGCAACGGAAACGAAACGAAGTTTATTGATGAATTTTTTTTTTATTTCTTTTAAAAATTGTTCTTAACAAAATATTAATTTTTTAATAACGAGCTTCCTAATCGTCGTGAAATTTTAACACGACCTCTTAAATACTTCATACAAAAACATACCAAATTTTCAGAATTTTCTTATCATTTTTTATTTCAACCCTTAGAGAGGTTGAAGTAATGATGATAGAATTCTGAAAATTTGGTATGTTTTTACATGAAGTATTCAGGAGGTCGTGTAAAAATTGCATGACGATTAAGAAGCTATTTATTGAACAATTAACATTAACATGTTTCATAGGGACTCAACATCCTTAATAAAATATTGATTTTCGCAAAAATGGCCACAGTTCAAAGTGAAAGTATCGATTTTGGGTGAAAAAAACGCCCTATTTTCGTTGATTAAAAAAACATTATCCATCGAAAGAAAAAAATTATCTCGTTCAAGCACTACTTTTCGATATGTAGAAGAAATTCGTAAGAATTGAAGTTGATCGGTGCAGTGATTTTGGAGATATCGCGGTCACCTATTTTGAAAAAGTCATTTCGTGAAAAACGCGTTTGAAATTCGCCGGTTTGCGTAACCTAACTATAAATTCTTATAACTCTCTCAATTTTGAACGGACCGACTTGAACTTTAAAGAGAATATTTTTTAAATGTTATATTTTCGGACTACGTCGAAAACCAAACATCGATATTGTAAAAAATTTCACCCAGGCGTAAGCCCTTGAGCAGTCAAGATTTTATTGTTGTTCGTTCACGGCGTTTCGCGCCCACATTCGTCTCTTTTTTCCATTCCCCGTTCATATTTCCTTTTTTTACTCAAACGTACTTTTTTACTAAAAAAAAAAAAATCCGTGGTTTTTAAATCAAGTATTATTCATAACATTTTTACGCGGTTATAATGCGTCACTCGGGTCACTTATTCAGACAAAACGAGAAATGAGGCAATGTAGAAAGAAACGGCGAACTTCTGGTTTGAGAACCCTTCGGCCTGAGTTCGAGAATTTTTCGCTGGCTTTTTTCCAGATACATCCGTTTGGGTTTGAATAGTCAATATTTAGTAGTTACTCGTTCCTGGCGATTCCTGTCCGCATTCATCCCTTTCTCTCTCTCTCTCTCTCTTCCTCCCCCTCTCCTATCCCTCGCAGTTTTTTTCATTTCTCCTGCACTCTTTTCATTTTTGCGCTCGGTGAACAAAAAAAAACCTCGTGGTTTCTTAATCAGGGATTATCCTTGCAGTTCTTTGCGTGCGTGTGTAACGCGTCACGTGGCTCACGTGTGCACGTGTATGGTCGCGTATTTTTATTCGCCAGCACGGCTTTTTCCTCTTAATATGCGCATTTTTAAAACGTTTCGATGCGGATTTCCCAATCCCTCGCGCTTCGAATTCCGACGATCCGCGAATCCGCGAATAAATATCTATACCCGATATACATACGCGCGTACAAAAAATAAATACGCGTTTTCTATACGGGACAACAAAAAATGAATAACCCGCGAGGGCTTAGAAATTTATTTATTTTTTTCTAGCGTATAAAAGAATTTTTTAATAACCACCGATGCTTTCTTCGACATAGGAGGCTCGTGTGCGGAGCGCGAGATTAATAGATATTTTTTCGTTGATCCCTCGCCTGGTATAGTGTACTTTCATCGCTTCGGTTGGTAGATTCGAGACGAGTACTCGCTTTTACGATTTTAAGGAGGGAGATACCTTTTGCGAAAAATTTGCCGATTTTCATTATTTTTTTTTTAAAGGAAATATTTCTTCACTTTTCTTGAGACCTAAGGTATGTTTGATTACTACTTTTGGCTGTTACATGGTATTTTTTTTATTCATTTTTCAAAATGGCGGAGGTATGATACGGTCTTGTGAACTGCATTTTCGAAACTGGCGTGACGTATAGCTCAAAAACTATTCTACCGATTCTGATGAAATTCGATAGAAATCTTTCTAACCTTGTTATCTACAACATGATCATGAATATTTTCGAAGATAAGAAAAAGGTGCTTTTTCTTGCAAAATGTAGACATTTTTTTCTGGAAAATTCAATTTTTTGGTTTCAAAGCCTATAATTTCATCGTTTGTCAACATTTCTCATTTTTTCTTGGTCCATATTCTGAGTATGAGTGTTAATGAAAGAAAAAACTTTGTTGATTTTTCAGATTGATCCCAACGACGCTAAGCGTTACGCCGTCTGAGAACTTCCGTCGCAGCTCGTTTAGAAGACCGTGCCATACCTCCGCCGATTTTAAAAATCAATAAAAAAATACCACGTATCAGCCAAACGTAGTAGTAAAACATACCCTAAGTCTCAAAAGAGGTAAAGAAATATTTCTTTAAAAAAAAATCATGAATATCAGCTATTTTTTCCTCGCCCAAAGTATCGCCCCCTTAAAT
This sequence comes from Ophion costatus, assembly GCA_951751655.1. Classification (NCBI taxonomy): domain Eukaryota; kingdom Metazoa; phylum Arthropoda; class Insecta; order Hymenoptera; family Ichneumonidae; genus Ophion; species Ophion costatus. The sequence continues at coordinate 27,480,284 of OX632362.1, read as the reverse complement.
GCGAATAAGTGTTCGAACAGAGAATTGTGTCCAACTACTGTGCTTCGGTATTATTTTTCAAAATCATTCAAACACAACTGATGTCGTGTTTGTGTGCGACCATAAAACTGATTGTTTTATGGTCGCTTTTTTCAACCCAAACGTTCGCTTTAAAAAAAAGATAGATATTTGAAAATTTCTTTCCTCTACCGTGAGGCATATTCAGTTCCATCATCCGTCCTTCATCATTTATAAACCATTCATTTGGTATTACAGAACTCTTATTCGCGCCTGCATTTCTGCGATTCCCCGAAACTCTTCCATCAGCCTCTCTCATTTATAATCGAATGCGGAAAGAGTTTTTTTTTCAATTTTTTTAAAATTCCAACCAAATCCGTTTTGCGAACTTTTTTAACAGATAACGTACAATTTATATGGCGTTGATCGAGCAGGAAAATATTGAACGGCCCAAAGTGTGAAGAATAAGGCAACAGGGAGAGTTTATTTTTTTGAGCTGCGGAGACAGGATCGCCGAATTAGTTAGTCAAGGACTCGAGAATTCACGACTCCGCGTTACGGCGCTGGCAAAATCAAGAGGGGTGCTGGCCAATTGGCCGTGTAATTCTATGGGACTACAAAAGGACTCCGAATGCCTTCTCTCTCTCTCTCTCTCTCTCTCTCTCTCTCTCTCTCTCTCTCTCTCTCTTGGATCGTCTCTGCGGCTCTCCACTCATATATACGCGTTGGTAATTCCACATTTAATTCAGCAACCCCACGATAGTACGTTCTCTTCCCCTCTCAAATAAACACACCCTTTTAACCGAAAACTCCGCCTGTTACATCGAACATGCACTCATGTGAGTGTATACATATATATATGAGCTTAGTGGATTATTATGCGCGGGAATGCAGCGATTATGGTCATTGGCCTCCTGAACCTTATTCAACCTGCTGCTAAACATGTAATGCATTTTACCTAACACTACTTTTTCGTACACTCGAAAAAAGCTTTTTTCATACTCAAAAAAGCGCCATCTATGTCTCAATAATTTATTTTACCGCAATTAAGTCCATACGCTCAACACGATTTTATCCTCCATAGTAATGACGTTGACGTTTGCATCATTGGAATGCAACGAAAAAGATTTTTTTTAATTCAATTTCCCAAATTTTCTCTGGCAGTTTTAACGTACGGTAAACGTGCAAATATTTTTGAGAATTCTTATTTAGCAATCTACGACAAATTTGCCAAATATGATTTTGGATAATGCTGAAAATAAATTGGATAATGCTGAAAATTGGAAAGTATTTTCATGGCACTCCAACGGTGCAAACTTCAATCCTATTGGAATTAGCACTTTACGTTATTCCGGAACAAAATATTTTCCATGCATAAAACAGAGCAGACTCGCAGTATCAGCGTTTTCTAATAATAAGCAATGCAAAGAGAGTTCTTTTAATCGAATTTGGCAGAAAAATTGTTGTTCTCGACTGTCAATCAGTGAACCGAGTTCGATATGTGGTTGATCCCCTCACATTGAAAAACGATTCCTAAAATATTCTCGTCTGCGAGAGTTAACAGGGGCAAAAGGAGAGAAAACAATCGTCATTATTGATAGAAAATAAGTCGGCAATTAATTGAAACTGCGTCGCAATTTTGTGACGCGTAGGGTGGAGGGGAGAAAGGGGCTCGCTGGTGGATGAGGCGTGAAACGTATGATGTAAAGTGTGTATAACATTCGAGATGATAGAAGCTGCAGTCCCGGGTTTACTGTCCTCGGATTTTTATCTCGGCGCAATAAACATGTCAGATATAAAGGATTGTACGCGCGGGGGCGTGCACACTTGTTACACTTTTGAGCCGATACGTCTTTCCTTCATTTTCCATTTTTCTCTTGTCTAACTTGTCGTCGAAGTTTCGTCTCTTGGTACTCCACCGTTGTAATTCGTGGAAAAAAAACGATTTGGCGAAAATCTAGGTCATATAAAAATAATTTCGATAAAAAGGAGAAAATTTGCGAAGTTGCGAGTCTGCGTCGTGAGAAGTGTGGCAAGGTTTCGCAATAAGAATGAGAGGTACTTCCGGGACAGCTGAAACTTTGACATTTGACGGGAAGATTACGAACTTTTCCATTTTTCATTGCTGTCTATTGCTGTCTGAAATATTTTTCGATCGATTGAGATCGTAAGTCTCTAATGAGGATGTTAAAATAAAGTTCCCCATAGCTTAGGTCTGTCAAAAGAAAATTTGCAATGTGAAATAAATGATTTCCGTTGAATTCCAATGATACAAACTTCCATATCATCTTTATTTTGGCATTTTGAACTTGTCCTTTATTTTGACATTTTGAACTTGTCCTTTATTTTGACATTTTTAACTTATTATGTGAAATAAATGATTTTTGTTTCGTTCCAACGATGCAAACTTCCATATCATCTTTATTTTGACATTTTGAACTTGTGTGCTATTTTGACATTTTGAACTTGTCATTTATTTTGACATTTTGGACTTGTCCTTTATTTTGACATTTTAGACTCGTGCTTTGTTTCCACACTTTAACGTATCGTTTATTTCAACATTTTTTCTCGTTAATTTCGTATATCTCCTGATGAAAGTAATCGATCGGAACGCTTGCAAAATAAAATTAATGACATTTTTTATACGGCGTGTTTTCAATAATCGACATGCCAAGTTTTCCAAATGGACAACCGATGCAGATCATGAGAAATATCCCACGCAGGATGATACACAAAATGAATATCGATGATCCAACCGTGTAAAGAAAAAAAACATCACCAAGGAAAAAGAGTCTATTAACATGGAAGCGACATTTTGCCACGTACCGACGTGATCATTCATTTAATTGGAAATCTCAAGAGAATATCAGGAACCGAAATAGACATGATCCCAAACGTACACCTCTATTCGAATCGCGTAATGTGTATTTTTTTCCAATGGTGACAGATAACTGGTCAGTATATTTATCATTTTTTTTTGGCAGTCTTAGGAGGAAATATTTTTTCATACTACAAACATTATTGTACTTCCCTTAGGATCCTCTTTCACCAGAAATGGGATGGTGTCGAAGTCTCCATCGTTGGAATGTAACGAAAAACCTTTATTCTTTCATTTTTATCACTATACAAATTTCTCTTTTGCAGTTTTACGTTATGAATCCCTTTCTCCGAAAATATTTCAGACACTTGCAGCCTAGGCGTGCAAAAAAATTAGGCAGTACAAAACGAAAATAACTTCGTAGCATTCCAATAAGCTTCAGTTTCATGAAATTTGACATTTGATCGTGACGAAGCTGCTGAAGATATCGTGATTTTTTATTTTCTTACCTGAACTTGATCGGTTTTCGTGTTAGCTGCCACCCATGCTTCAGCAAAAGTCTCCATGGCGCTCTGAAAATCCATACCCCCCTTTTCAGGCCGAGGACCCAGCTCAATTACTGCCCGTTGACTCGATGACCAGCATCGCCATTCCGTTCTTTTTTTTGTTCAATTCCTTTTTCAAATCCTTCAATCACATCGCACTGCCCCCGAAACCCACTGCATCTCGTCCACGTTCATCGAAAGCGCGAACTCCAACTCATCGATTCGAGCAACGATTATTCGCGGCCTTAATTTTTTCTTTCGAAAAAAGCTTGTGTCTCGTTTCGACGAAGGATCGTACGTGAATGAGTGTTCACCTTCGAAAACTCGTATCGAGGGATATTATCGACGGGCCAAATGTCTTCGCTTTTTGGGCCGATGATTGGCGGGAAAACGATGGAAAGCCTCCACCGAACGTTTCGCGCATTCCCGAGCGAGTTTTCTTCGAGCACACGTACAACAATCCTCCGGACATTACGAGTGTCCCCTTTCTCGCGATTCTCCCCACGTTTTTTTTTATCACCAGATTAATATTTATCACTTTTCAATAATTCCGTCGACCGGCAAAAAATGAAACTTTCCGTCTCTGAGATCACTGAAACACTTCGACGTACTTCAGGCAAACCACCGATGAAAACTTGTCGTGAAAAAGGCCCGCGAATAACATTGTCCCCGACGTCCATAAAAACCTCGATTCCAATCTTCGGCGCGTCTTCCAACTCGATTATATCTCCATAATCATCATCGTTCGATCAATCATTCCAAATGTATTATCTTCTTGATTTTCATCTCGCGTATAATGACCCTCCATGCGATATTTCTCCAAAAAAATGGTATTTCCTTCAATGTTTTCCTAATTACGATCTCACGATCAACTTCCGAGCCCAATTTTTTCCTCGACTCTCCTCGACTGCCATTCATATCCTCGAACTTCATACACGAATCCGGAATACATACGCGCGTTGCAAATGTTCTTTTTTGTTTGTTTTTTTGTCTAGCTCCGTTTCTTTTCGCGTTTGGGTCAGAGATTACGTAGGATTTAGTTGGGGTGATAAAACGCGTAGGGGGATGAGAAAACTAACGATAACAAACGAAAAACGTTAATTTGTCACGTCAACACGTGGGACGCGATACGCAGACGGCGACGCTCGGCCCGCGACTGTGTGTGCCCGAGCGTCGCGGCGCTCGTTCTGCCCCTCCGACCGCCCTACCACGACTATCCACTGTCAATCCCCCCCCTAGCGGATTTCTCGCGGACCTCTCCTGTGACGCTGAGACATCCTCACATCCACCGGCTTCACCCTCCGGCTTTATCATCCCCTTCCATCCCGCCGGAAGAACGTCCCTCTCGTCTTCGCTACTTCGGGTTACTCGCGCAGCAGTCTAACTTGAGATCGGTCTAGCCCTCTCTCTCTCTCTCTCTCCCCCTCCCCCTCTCCCTCCCTATAATTCTCCGATGCTTTTTTATGAAAAAAGCCTGAACTTTTTTCCATCGTGTGCACACATGTAGATATTCCCATACGTATTGAACTGCTCTCAATTTTATCTCTGGCATGAGGAAAAGCAGCATGGAGAACGAGAGAGAGAGAGAGAGAGAGAGAGAGAGAGAGAGAGTTTCTCGTTTCCCTTTCCAGCAGGCGTAATAATCAAGCCCATTAAACCTCTCGCTCACCTTTCCCACTGCCTCTAGGCTCTATTAGGTATAGCTTTACTTCAACCCCCAGCACTCTACTACTCCACCCTTGCATTCTTCTCATCACGGGATCTCCCTCTCCGAGTCGCGAAATCCAGCCCCTCATCGCACTCCACTTCGCGTCTCTGACCCATAGCGGAGAGGTGTCTTTTCCACCTTCCACCTTCGCTCGATCCCTCCCGCTGTCGTTGCAGAGCTTGAGAATCTGGGAGAAGGAAAATCGACGAGGGTGTGTCCTCTCATCGACTCGGCGATAAGGCGCGACCTAACCGCGATGAGCAAAGCTGAGGGAGACTGTTTGACGGAACGTTGCACTTGTACGGTCACTCCAGGCTGGTTTTTTCTGATGATGGTACATAGGTGAATTGTCGTGCAGGATGGCTTAGGCACCGGGCGAAATCTTTTGGCCGAGCTTGTTTTTATCGTTTTCTTTTGGAAATTATCGTTGCTCGGTCGGTGAGCATGAATTTGTTGAACCAACAATGATATTGTATGAGAAGTGTCGTCCATTTGATTTATTTACGACAATTCGTGATTCAGTGAGTCCTTGCTATGAAAAGTCCATCTTCGTTCGTTGCGATCGGGCTTTCGAACAATCGCTGCCTTCCATTGGCATTTGCCTGCAAGTTTTCGATGAGGCAGGTCAAGTTGAACAGGTTCGACGTGTGGTTTACTCTTATGAATGGTTGTTGGTAGGATTCATCGACATTGGACCTCATGGTTGTTGGTAGAATTCATCGACATTGGGCATCGTAGTTGTTGGTAGGATTCATCTACCTTGGACGTCATGGTTGTTGGTAGGATTTATCGACATTGGACGTCATGGTTGTTGGTAGGATTTATCGACATTGGACGTCATGGTTGTTGGTTGGATTTATCGACATTGGACGTCATGGTTGTTGGCAGGATTTATCGACATTGGACGTCATAGTTGTTGGTTAGATTTATCGACATTGGACGTCATCAAAATTGTATAGTGATCATTCCATTTTTTTAAAGACTCCATGTATGCAACTATAGCGGATGTCCCTGGCTGAGCACAACCTGGCCTTGAGCGGCGGTGTTGGTAGAACGGTTTTAAAAAAATGTCCACAAAAAACGTCGACGTTAAGACGAATAGCAGAGTCTTTTTACAGCTTGTGTCGGTAACGGCGGAAATGCGAAGGTGGTTCCGATAAAAAAGTGGTTTGGATTGTGATATCGCCTTTTAAAAATAGAAGCAACCACCATCATTGAAAAAAAAAAGAAACCAATAAAAATGTTTTTGCTTTAAATTCCGTTGTCACCTAAAGTAAACGTATGCAATCTCGAATTACATACATACATGTATACTTGTGTATTATTAACAGATTGTCCATTTTCGGTTTGATACCCATTTAGAATTATTCTACCTTACAATCATGGCGGCAATTTTCGGTAGGCCTAGGCATGATCATAAATCCACTCTTGCGACCTGTAATTAACGAATTGTCGAATTTGGAAGTATGATTATTTTTTCATCGTTATCCAAAGCTTATAACACACAGTATAACACGCGTATGCTCGTTTGACTATCACTCTATTCCGGTTTCCGGCGAATGGTCCACGATAATGTACTCACTTAAGCGCTGCTGATTATGCTCGCGGTATTAGCTATCATCAGAGGCTGCGATATCCATTCTTTTGAATTTCTTACGCCTGCTTCCTGTGGCTGCTTCTGATAATCGTGGTTCTCGACTCGTACTTCTTTTTTTATTTACAATATTTTTTTCCCGCCGTGCCTTTGTTTTATGATTTTGACCATTTTAATCGCGTCCTGTTCCAACTCTCTAATTCGGAACGTAGATTGTACAAGCGCTTCCGGGAGACCAACTTTTAATTTCCTAAATTGAGCGCTTTACATTCTTTTGTAAAAACCCAAATGTACAATTAGAGTGCTGCTATTACAACGAATTATTTAAAAAATGTTTGATGAGCCTCTATTTAATTTTAGCAACTTCCAATTGCCCAGGTATGGTGAGAATAGCAGTAAAACTCACGGAATTGAATATTCCATCACTGGTCGAGATACTTCAGCAAATGAAGACGAATTTGAATCGGTGACCCCTCCCTGTATTGGCCATGCACCATGCTGCTCAACTGCGAGTACCACCGGAGCCGAACCACCCATCCACCAGTTTCTCTCGATTTGAAATGGATTTTTTTCTAAACCATTTTTCAGTGACTACTAAAAAACAGAGTAACTTGGATGTTGCACAGTTACATTGTAAGTGCACCTATTCCAACGATTTCTGTGAAATATAACCGGGCAATATTCAACTGCTTCTTAACTGGGAGTACCTACCGCCGGAGCCCAACCACGAACCTCCAGTTTCGGTCGAACTTGATTACTTTTTTTCCAAATAATTGTTTAGCGACTAGTTACATTGTAAAAATTGTACTTACAAAATTGACTTAGAAAACAGCTACATTGTAAGTAGATATTCCAACGATCTTCGTAAAATACGAAGATCAACGAACTTAAACAAATATTTCCTTTGTTTTGCTTCGAGACATTCCACTGTTGTCACGTCAATTTGACACAATTTTTACAACGAAGAAGCGTTTGTAGATTCGTCGAGACAACCCCGAACCCCCGAGAGATTCGACACTACACTCTCTTGTGATGTTGCACAGTGATAGCGAATAGAGAAAGCGAAATGTAACACGTATCAGACGGATACAGCGTTTCACTCTTCGGCAAATCCGATTGCATGTACGTCGCTTCCTGTTCATCTGGAAGAATAAGCCGGCAGAAGCCAATTTTTCTTGGCTTCTTTTCGGCATTTTCACTATCCAAATCCTGACGAGAAAAATATATTGTGGCTGTCCTTTGAAAATGTTTTTTTTTTGTTGTAAAATTGTAACCTGAAACTGTAAAAAAAAGTAGCCTGTAATCTTGCAAAGATTTGACAGTAATAAGTGAAAATGGTGAAATCTGTACCCTGTAGTAAAAATAATTATTCAAAAAAATGTTAGCCGTGTCGGAGACTTTTTAATTTTCGTTTGGTATTTTTTATCGCTAGCGTTCCTTATGTCCTTCCAGGCTCTGAAAGTTCAAACCCCTTGACTTTTACTCCACGCTAGTCACAGCAGCATTTCCTGTGACTGACAATGAGAGACTTCCCCGAAGGGTCTGCTAGCGCTCTTTCCGGTGCACTACGCGATCACATTCGCACGAGGGCACAGGGGAACTGGGAAAAACCTGTGTCAATACAGCCTGCGCATTTAATCGAGTTTCAGTTGTGTTAATGTTGGAAACTCAGTAAAACTCTTTCCCACTCGGTATAGCCGGGACAAAAGTCCGTACGTGGTCAAGCGGTCACCCATCCGAGTATGAGCCCGAATACCGCTTAACGGCCTACATCTACCGAGGTGGGTCAAAACATTGCATTTTGAAAAAGTCTTTTTATTCGATAGCATCACCTTCTACATATATTCCCTAAAAGTTTCATTGATATATTCCTGAAATTGAATGAGCTACAGCTTTTAACAGTCAGCTTTTTAACAACGAGCGGTAACCGCACCATACTTCAAACTTTAAATGCGTTTTTCTCGAAACGCTGTTTTCAAAGTCGGTGAACGTGGTATCTCGAGAACCACTTGACGGATTATTTCCAAATTTACAGGACATACGATGAAAAACAATTAAAGGTCGTTGACGATCTCACTTTTTTCAAAACAATCTTTACTTTTTTTTAATTACGTAAAAATGACGACTTTTTTCATCGACTTCGAATGCTCGAGTTTTCAATTCGTCGGCACGTTGGTTAAAAAACAATTTAAAAAATCGATGATCGTCAACGACTCGTATCTACTGTTGACTTGAATAACCCGTTTGACTTTCAGATTTCAGATGGGCCGTTTAAGCTGGAGAGCGTCCAGCGCCAAACGTCGCGAAGGATATTTCTTCATCTGCCGACCACCGCGTTTTTTTTGTTGTTTTTCCATATTTTTGGGTGATTTTTTTACGGCTTTTAATATATGTACCTTTGTGTCAAAAAAGCGTTTCTTCTTCACCAACCGTATCCCAGAAAAAAGATGCCGAATTTGTGAATTTTTTTCAGACATCTAGGTAGATGTAGCCCCCAACTTCAGTGATCCCACAAGCACTCCATCTGCGCGTCCTCTACCGTCGACTCGCGTCAATCTCATGCCTTTTTTCCCAATACCATTAGCCATTGCCGTTGTTTTTGTGAAAGGAGGTCATCCTGGGTTGAGCTTTCGTTGGGGTCGTTGGCAAATTTTCTCCTACACGCAAGCTCCGCGGATCGTCTTCCATATCCCTTTCCGAGGCTCGGCAATGATCCGCAGGAGGTTCGAGGGGGAGAACGCGCGCCTCGGAAGGCGTGGAGGTGGTAGGATATATCTCGTGGACCAAGACGGAGTAACGATTGCATCCAAGCCGGTTGGGCGATGCAACGCGGGGGTGGCAAGACTAGGCAAGGTGAGGGAAGCTCCTCGAAGGGGTCTCCTTCCACTCTGGCTGTCTTCCTTCTTCTGGAACAAAAGCATCGCGAGGGGGGTATGCAGAGAGGATCTTGGATGCAATCTTTGTGTTAAGCGGACCAGGGAAGTTGAAGCTCCGTGCTGGGGTTACACTATCGGGCTTTCGGCTCCGGGCAAGCAAGAGAGAGAAAGACAGAGAGCGAGAGAGAGAGAGAGAGAGAGAGAGAGAGAGGGAGAGGGAGGGAGGGAGTTAGGGTATTTTCGCGCAGGACGCAGGACGAGTTATTCCGGAGTTTGCGCGAGCTCGAGTACGTCGGATATATAGCCTTATGCATAAGGGTTGTTTCGTGCAAAATTAGAGCTTGCACGATTTTTTCGCGCGTCCATACTGGCCTCTGTGGCTACGCAAAAAACACTCACCATTCGATGATCCTCGCGCAATTATAGCCTTAAAACTCTGCTGAGGAAAATCCTGCCTCAATTTGCTCCAATGTAAGCCAACGGTATCCATAAACCCAAACCACCCCTAAAATCTCACTTCAACATGCTCCATCAGAAAATTCAGGAAAAAAAACGAAATTTTTCGAAAAAAAAATCGCAGTTTGTCATGACAAACTGGAGCAAACGCAAATAGTTTCTCGATAAGCAGACCAGGCTGGACTCGATTTCCTGGACAATCAAATGTTCAGGTGGACTTGGACTGGAACTCCTCGTGTATATGCATCATCACACGTGGGCGCAATACATTATAGACGTTTTGCAGCGAGAGTTTGAGGAGCTCGGGTCGAAAAAGACGAACCTGCAACCGAGCTTGGATGAGACGAAGATGAAGGCACTCCTTGTATGTGTGAGAGGGAGAGCGAGGGATAATGAACGACCGAGAGGAAATTTGTAGAGAGGGAAACTGCGAGAGTATCACGAAGTTCCCCTGGGCGTGTCATCGAGGCGTTTCCAAACTGAGCTTGCAGGCGGAGCTTTCGCGGAACGCCTTCGACCCTTTTTTCCAACCGCGAAAGCTCTTTTTTTTCCTCCCCGAGAGGACGGTTTTGGAGAGAGAAATATTCCTCTTTTTTTCAGTCTTTCATCCCTCTCGAGCTTTTCCACCCTCTACGTCCTTTTTTCTTTGCCACCCGCCGTTTCCCTCTACTCACCAGCTCTCTCTTTCCTCTCGCCCTCTTTCTTTCACGCTTTGGCTTTCCTCCGGAGAGCTTTGAGCTGCTTGCTTCGTTTCCACCGCAGTATTTGCCTTCGGTTTTCCAATATTCCTCGCGCATTCCACCCCTCGATGTGTGATTTTCATATTTCACGCACGACAGCTCGGAGAGCTTTTCGGAGAGACGAGCACGATAAAATAAAGCTGTGCGTTGCGTACTTTAAGATATTTTTATTTGGAGCAGTTTTGCACTCTTTTTTCAGGAAATTTTTCAGGCTCCGAATGGTTTGCGGTTCAAGGACCTCGTTCGCGATAGACAAGTATCAGCGGAGATTTGCTGGGGAGAATTTCGATCTTTCTCTCTCTCCTTCTTCTTCCCTCTATCTCCCTCCCTTTTCGTCGCTCGTCGCTCTTCACCCCCACCTGAAGAATTTTGCCCAGGTGGCTGTACAGCCGTTTTATCGCAAGCTACGGAATCCTACCCGCCCACCCTTCGGTTTCTCCTGGTTAGCGGGAGACCAACGAATCGCGTTGAAGAGTGGGAGCGATATCTCGGCTCTCTCCTCTTCCTCCGGCCGCGCAATTCCACCACCCTCCGGATTCCCTCTCTCGGCGCGTATCCTGGAAAATTTCTTCCACCCGCAAGCGCGGGGGCATGGAATATCGCAATGGGGCCACCGCGACTCACGGAGGACGCGAAACGTGAGGAGGAACAGAAATGCTTTCTGTATGTATATGTAGAAGTGTAGGTATATACGTAAGAGAGTTAGTCGAGGGTAACGTATGCCCGGAGCTAATTTGCCGGGGCTTCCGTGAAAATTACGAGCATCCCGCCTGATGCATCCGAATATTCTCGGCCACCCCTCTCTCTCTCTCTCTCTCTCTCTTTTTCCACCCCTCGCCCTTCTCGCTTCTACCTCGCGTCAGCTCGTCTGGTGGCTCTGCTGGTACCTACGCGAGATGCAACCCCCATTGCAACGTACCTCACTGCGTCTAAAACGAACTCGAGATGCTTAGACTCTTGAGGAGCAGAAAGACGCAACTCACATCTTTCCTGAGCAGCGAGTTATTTTAGATTTACCTTTGTACGTATTTCACAGGTATCTTCGATATTCTTACTTTTTTAGGGCATTATATCTAACAAACACGAAATAAATATCTCTCACTCCCCTCCCCCTCTCTCTCTCTCCCTCCCCCTCTCTGCTTTCTCTCCGCCAAACCGATTTGCCCATTCTCTGGGGTGTTCTTCGATGTTGTGGCCTGTAAATTTTCATCTTCTTCGATTTTATGTCAACTCTGTTATTATTTAGACATTTGGGCCGTGGTTGAATGACATTTTATTGTTATTTTTATCTGTATTTGTATTTCGTACATTTATTCGTTAATTTGGATGTAAATTGAATTTTTATTTCTTTCCGTTGTGTTCGATGTTTACGCTCAATTTTATTTTAATTTTATTTTAAGTATTTTATTTTATTTTAAGTACACGCTATTTGCGTGGCTATATGCGTATGCTTTGTTCGATCGTTATAATTGCTTTGATTTTGCCGTTTATTTTGCATTTGATTTTCATTTTGAGTTCAATTTTGGGCTTGATGCTTGTAAGAGATATGATTTGAGCACTTTATGGAACTGCTTATCTTATTTGTAAAATTAACATGTTAGCAATTTTAATTAACACATACGTTGTTGTTTTTATTTTTCTGTATATTTCTCTCTCTCTCTCTCTCTCTCTCTCTCTCTCTCTCTCTCTCTCTCTCTCCTTCTCTATTAAGAGAGGTCATCGTATTCAATCAAACACCCATTTCCTAGATCGTCCCGAGAAATCGAGCCACGAAAAATTATGGCAACAATGTAACAAGATTTTGTTTCGTTCGTGATGGATAATTGATACACGGAGAAAAATACGGCCTCAAATTCTCACACTGGTTGCCAGAATTCTAATATTCAATGCTAGAAAAGTATAGCAGTTTACTGCCAGTTCGGAATTCTAAGACTTGTTATAGAAGTGTAAAAATGATTTTCACACCGTATAGTAGAAATGATTTGTGCATATTACATTTGAAACTATTCTCGCATAAGCGCGAGTCCTATATGCTGTATAGTAAAAATAATGCGTGCATATTACATCCAAACTACTCTCGCATAAGCGCGAGTCCTATATGCTGTATAGTAAAAATAATGCGTGCTATGAATTTTACTATACGTATAGCATGAATCTTCGTGTATGTATAGATTTCACTATACGCATAGCATAAATCTTCGGCGTATAGCGAAAAATATTACGAAGTTATTAGTAAAATGTGACTCTTTAAACCGTATTTTTTGTAGAATACTGGAAATTAATTGTTCCCATCACGTGGGCAAAATATTTTTTGCATACTACAAAAAATCACAATGTGCCGAATAAAATGTATTATTTGTATCAGTTCAGGTGCCATATCGTAGGTTAAAATTGAAATTTCTTCATTATTACTATACCATAATTACAATTTCCATCTTCCATTCAATATTTTTTTATATTTAATGATATTTTTTTTAGAAGCATAGTATTAATTCTAAACTTTGAGGCCCCCGTTTTCTCCGTATATTGAAATGCAATGAAATGCATTTATTATGCACCTTTATTATGCATGCAATTTCCTAGACCAACGAAATATCCGTCCGATTATGATAGACTGACAATAACAGTGCGCGAAATCCTCATACCTATGTCACGGAGCGCCTGACCCAATGCAACCAAAGCTACTCGAATGCGACGAGCATTGCATCTCAACGCTGTAATCGCGAAATAGTTCTATCGTGGCGCTTATTTAATCGAACGCTCGCACATATATATGTGTATATGGGGTATACCAGCTTTATGGGGTATTCCTTCATTTTTTCAATTTTTCTCCTCTGTCTCTTGCCCTTTTGCAGGTGCAAAGAAGCGAAAAGTCCACGTGAATCATTTTGTAAATTCCGAAAAAAAATCAGATACGTTTTAGACCTGTTTTGTGCATTTTCACCTAAGTTCAACTTGTGTTTCCTATATTTACTATTTTTTCACGAAATGTCGATTTTGGGGATGATCATTCAACAGTTTGAACATATGAAGAATACTTTTTCGGTCTTGGAAGTAAGCAATTCTTTAAAAATATAGTTTTAGATCAAATTTAAAAATAGAAAAAGTACACATAATTGGACAAAATCAATCAAATCATCCAAACTGTCGAATAATCATTACCGGAATCGAAATTTCACAAAAAAAATTAGTAAATATCGAAAGCAGAAGTTGAACTTTAGTGAAAAATACACAAAACAGGTCTAAAAATGCTTATAATTTCTTTTAGAATAAAAAAAACGGCCCGAATGTACTTTTCGATTTTTTGCAGCTGCAAAAGAGCAAGGGGTAGATTAAAAAATTTTTTACACCAGGGGTGAAATTTTCCAGTATGGGAATCCAAAATCAACGATTGTGAGGCATTTAGTTGTCTGAGTTTAGCTGGAATACCCCATATATAAATATTTATCCACCTTGCTTTTTTTATTTCTATTTACTTACAAACTTGCAACAACCTACACTATTTATCTTCAAATTGCGCTATCAAATAAAACAATCGTCAGTAATATTCTTCTACTTTACGGAAAGTATTTTCGAAAATAGCCATTTTTGCAAAAACTTTTTCTCACCTATAGCACGGGTATGAGTTTTTTTAAGTCGCAAAATGTATGTTAAAATGTATCGAATGACATTGAAGAAAATAAGGGCGGACTCTTGAAGATGATTTAAAAAAAAATATTGAAGAATTCAAGGGTGTTCTTTATCCACTCTCTCGAGTTGCATTAAGTCATATTCATATGCAAAACGCGCTCTTTTTCATACGACAATACATAATATGTAGTAATATGACGTTGAGACATCGAGAGAGGGTAATATAACTGTAGAGCCACGGAGGGAAAGTAAAGAGGCGTGCAATCTGTGCTCGTAGACATGTGTGTTACGAGTAGAGAGGCGGTTCCCGCCTGCGATACAAATTGAAAACCATTTAGCGAATCTCCCCGTCGTTCCAAAGTGTTAATAAATTCAGGTTTACGAGGAGGGTCGTCTCCGATAGCCGGAATGGGCAAGAGAGACAAAGAGAGACGAAGCTAGTGAGAGGGGAAGCAAGAGAAAACAGCCACGAGCTATACGTTATGAATGTGCTGTAACACTCGCTTTTCTATTTCCTTGCTACTCTCGTTTGGCTTGTCCCACCCATCTACCCTTCTTCTACTTGCGCCTTCTTCGTCGTTCTTCAATGTAATCGCAACATTGTAGGAGGGCTTTAAATATTTGTGTCCATATCCATTGAGTATGAGCATCAAGTACGTCGATATTTACACGAGCATACGTCAAATAAACATTTCTGACGTATAAGGAGCTCGGAGAAAATAAACATATTCCCGAGTCGAAGCCACATTGAATTTTGGGATCTGATGAATTGACGCCATGAGTAGGTATGCTGCTCGAATCCGAAGCAAACTTTGGTGTCCGTTCTATGTGGAGGATTACAGTGAAGCTTCGTATGATGACTGCCTTTCTCATTACGAAGACACGGGCCGAACGAAGGGCTGCCACCCAAATGACTTAACGTGTCCAATGATCACCTTGCGCCCTCTTGTTCCGGAGCATTTGATACATCGATCGTCTGCTTCTCTTCCTCTCTCCCTTTCTCTCTACACGTATGTGACATGACTAAATTCTAACTCTCCGAGGTTTTCGAGCCACCAAGTCGGGGTATCTCCCAATCCTTTCGAAGGTAATCCTCGAAGCGTTTCGCGTTGCCCTTTGAGGGAGATATGGCAACGAGTTGGGAGGATGTGTGGATGGAGGAAGGCAATGTGAAACCGTGCAGAGACAAGGGTACTTCAAAACGACTGCAAGCATCGTTCAAAGTGAATGCGAAACGGAAGGACGAACTATCGCGGTATGTTTCTATTCGAGTATATAACAGAGTATCCGAATGTGGCTGAACGCGGTGGTCCGTCCGTTTCAATTTGGCTACACAGAAATAACTGATACAGGACTTGCATAGTCCATGCTTTTTTATCCAAAAATGTAACACGGAGTCTGGAATGAACAAACGAGAGTTAAATGAATCGACTAATTTCCAATTAAATCGATAATCAAAGCTCCCATTTGGTGGACTAGTTTGCCATTCATCCTCCTACATTGCGAATTGTGTCTTGTTTATGTGGAAAAGTGAAACCGTGACAAGGCACATGTTTCTCTGTGGAAATGAAACATGATGGAATTCTGGTTCAAAGGTGAAGATGAGATTTTTAAATTTGGATTAGGACTCGCTATCATTGTGAAAGGATGGCCCCTATAGTTATCGCAGAGTGTATATGCCGGTAACATAAACATATCAACCTCGATGTCCCTTTGGCATTAGGTCCTTCATCGAATCCTTTGCGAACGTATAATGTCGTCTCGACGCACATACGCATGGCTGCATATTTGAATCTCTACATAAGCAGGGTTATATATATAGATATATATATATATATATCTCGATAGTATGAAACAGAGTAGAGGGTTGGCCAAAGCCCCAAACTCATCTCGCCCCAGCTTGTAAATACGTACCTCAAATATGTACCTCAATAGCAAGAACATCAAGCTGCTTATAAGAAGATAATCGATTTCTGGAAAATCGCAAGGATTCAGGTTACGGAGGCCGCACAGTGAATAGCGAAATCAATACCAGAGCTAACAGCTGTCACGAGTAGTTTACAGAATGTCTGTAATCATAGCAAGTAGATGACTTTGACAGGGGCTTTTAAAGTTCCTTTATCCTTGATTTGCAATATATTAATATATGTTATCAATATTCTCCATTCTTCTCGCGTGTCCATAATCAGTTAAACTGTGCAATTTAAACAAAAGTTGTCAATTATTTCTGTCAAAACATGATTGACAACATGATTGACTAAAACGATTGAATTGAGAAGGCGGTAGCGACGTCATCCTTTTCAACCCTGGGTTTCCCAATCTTACTGACATTATGCTATTGTAGTGTCAGGCCGTTCGCTTCCTCAGGCGAAAATCAAGCTAGCAGAGTTGGGATACGATACTAAGACGATATATATATATCATTTTGAAATGTTATCTCTCTGTTTTGGCCGAGATGGCGTGGAAACGGCTATCAAATTTTCCTGAGCCTTCGATGTGTGAACAAAACGCTTCCAAAAATGACCGTCTGTTGCGTCTGCCTATGTAAAGTAGAGCCCGGAAGAATGCTATGTCCCTTTCAACAGGATAATGGCTTGTCTTTCAGCATCTACAAGCAAGCTCTTCACGATCACGGATGAAAGCTTCATTAGCTTTCATCCGGATTCATCCAGGTACAAGACGTAGAACACACGGATTCTCTCACAATATAGAAACCTTATTTTTTAATATATAGAGAACGTGGCTCTCTCAACAACTCACAATACAGATGCTGATGGATGGCTCACAATATATGATGCCGATGGATGGCTCAGTGTTTATAGACCGCGACGGCAGCTAGTTCGAATTCACTGATGACCACGACGGTGCTACGAAACTGCTCGATGCGTTTTCGATTCTCACCACGAAGAGAAACCGCTTAAGCGCCCAAGTAAGTGGTAAAATTGGACCGCGTTACGCGCCATAGATCTTAAGGGTGTTGCGAGCAGATTAATTGCGGGTGTATGCGCGGGCAATTGGCCCGGATCGGTGGCTCCTTGTAGATAAGTGTGCTCGCCACCGGCACGCTAAGTGCAACGAATGGCCACCCACCACATCGTAAGATGTTACGGGGTTGATGGTGTCTCCCGGGGGGATGGTTCTTTTGCACATATATGCGACTCGAGCGCTTGGTTAGCATTCGCTTTCTTGCTTTTCCGGTCTAGCTGCCGCCTGGTTGTTTCCCGCTCTCTCTCTCTCCCTCTCTCTTTCTCTGCCTTTATGTGTATATTCATCGTGTATTATAATACAAGCCGCCCGAGCCGCATAATAACTCAGAAATTTGCATGTACGCGGGCTAACTCCTCAAGTAGGTTATCTATGCTGGAAGTTTTCTTCGCTTGATATATAACGCATTCTCCCCGCTCCCTCTCCCGTCCTCGCTGTTCTTCTCGCTCCTCGAGCGAGAGCGTTCACTTTCCTACCCTTACGACAATTCAGCCGGGCTTGATGGGGTAGGGGGCTCGCGCCTTTCTTTGCTTGTCTCGTAACGCTATTTCCCCCGTCCTTTTCCCCACCCCCATTCTCATCCCTTATACGCCACGATACCGCGTGCTCAGTTCAGCGTAGTATATTACGAGCTCGCGGTAACTTGCGTAATTCTCCTTCGCTCGGTCCCGGAAGTGCATACTGCACCTGGCGAGATACAAGGGTGGCTCATTCCAACGAAGGGGAATCGGACACGACGCACAGGCGTCTTGAGACGGTTCGAAAGAATCCGACGATTACTTCACGGTCCGCGATCCATTTTAATCACTGCGACGAGAATTGTCTCGGTCGTCGACAGTTTTCAACCCCTTCGATATGTACCTGCCAAAACAGCCCTATGTACTCTCTTTTCGTCTGAAGAAATTGTCTCGTCATTTTGTGATACGTATTTCAACTCTTTCTCTCGGCGAGAGAAGCTTTTCCATCGGTAATTGGCCTAATTGTCCGTGCAATATCAGGCGGCAATTAAGCTGCTCGTGGCTAATTAAGTTCGCGAGTGCGAGTAGACGTCGACAACGCCAAAGAGAGGGAGAGGGATAGAGAGAATGGACGGTATCCCTTTCGAGGATGGTCCTCTTCGTTCATTCTCACCATCCCTTCCTACACTCATCCTTTACCTACGGCTCGCAGGACACAAAGCTCTTGGCTAACTGAATTTTCTTGAGCAGTGCAGGAGCACGTCCATCAAAGATCATGTACTTCGTATATAGTAATTCTATACCCGGCGACAAGGAAACTCCCAAGGATACGATGTCTCCTCTCGTTCGTCGTACTCTCTTGTGAGAGTACGACCCGTGCAATTATATATATATATATATGTAGAAAGTAACTTTAACTCGTTATATCTATGCAATGTTGACTGTCAGCACACCCGGCTGTTTTAAGGCCAAACTTCAAGTGAAAAACGAAACCATTTGTCAATTTCGAAGACAGGGTGCACTGTAAAAACAAGTGTGTTGTTTTTATGCCCTTTACGTGTGTAAATGGCTGTAGACACTTTTACACGTTTTAACGTGTGTAAAAAAATGACGATGTAAAAATAACACGGATATATATGCGTTCAAAGAACACACCTACGTGTGTTATTTTCTTACACACGTTAAAACGTGTAAAAAGTGTCTGCAGCAATTTACACACTCAAAGTGTGTAGAAACAACACACTGATTTTTGCAGTACTGCATACACATGGGATGCGTCGGAAAAATTAATTCAATGATAAAGCTTTTCATCGTCAATATATATGCATTTATTGGAGATTACTTATACATTAAGCTGTGCTGATCGTATTAATTATATTAATTGTAAAGTAAATTATATGTTTACAGTTTTGATAGTTGTCTTTTCTAAATACATTATGATGATGCAGTATGATGCGAGTAGGCGCATGATGGATTTGTTGACCATGGGTTGCGGTATTTTAACCCGTATATTGCGATCTGCTACCACCATTTTTATTATAGAGCTTGTGTGTGCATACTAAGATGTTTCTCGCCTTTATATTGCGTTACTTCTACATACTTTGAACACACGTCGAACACACCTAGTTTTTGCAGTGTGGTTCTTGAAATGGATTCGACATGAACGTGCTTATACTTATCTAAAGAAGAATTAGAAGAAATTGATGTTTGCATATTGTTGAGTATGAGGACAATTGGCCAGTAGGAGGGCTGTGCTCAAAGTCAAATGTCATCAAAGCCAATTCAAGGACCATGACGAGAGTGTATCCGAGAATGAGGCATTCGGGGAGAAGCTTCGATACGAAAATCGAGCCACCTCTGCCCCTTAGATATGAGCGAGATGGGTCCCGGTGGCATCCTCGACGACGTCGTCGCCGATTCCGCTACGTTGTCACGGCCAATAAGGTAGCTGATATATCGTATGGTACTTCAGGATCGAAGCTCCACGTTCCGTACGGCGAAACGCACCTCGTCTGTGTTATATACCGGCTGTATGTGATAAGTAATTCACTTATTCCCTTCCCCAAGGACGATATTGAGTTAACCCTTGGTTCCGCGCTACCCGGGTGGGTCAGGACTCACTTTCTGTGTCTCCATTTAACCTCGGAAAACACGGTTTTGCCGTGTTACCAACCCCCGCAGGTTCGGCACTCCACCCCTCCGCATCCACGATCCTTTCAGATTTCCTCTTTCCTCTCAACCCACCCCCCCCGTCCCCCCCTCCGACGTTCCGCGCAACCCCCGTTTCGATATTAAAACCTTTCAGCTACACACGCGCTTCGATATTTTGGCTAACTCACTCACTCACTCACTCATACGTGAGTATACGTAGGTGGGTCGGGTTATAACTCGCGCCGTCCGCGCGTGCTCATGTCCCTTGTGAACTTTGGGCTCGTCGAAAAAGTCGAGGGTCAAGCCTGTTACTATTTGTCCCAGGCTTTTCATACGGGCCGTTCACGAGCTATCACGTGGTATTATGGAAATGGGATTCCCCCACCGGCAGGGGGATGATGGAATGTATTCCACTCTGCGCTCCCCGCAACTTGGTTACGATGTAATAATCGAATTTTTACACATCACACAGGTGGAGTTTGTTTGTGTTTTTAACGGTTCATTTTGCTTTCAACGTTTGAACATTGAACCGGCGGAGGGTTTCCAATGGCTAGGTGAATTTATTTATCGTAACGTTTTGGCAGTATCAGTGGAAAAGCTTCAATCACGTTTCAGACATTCTCGGACTTTGATACACTATGTTTTATCGATATCTTCGGGATGTACAATTTAGGTTCAGCCTAATGCTCAACGGGGTAGAATTACCCGGTCGGACGAGTAGACTTTGCGATAGGGTAGTAAATGTTACAGGGCGACGATATATAGCTGATTTCTTTTTACCCCTATCAACGTGTCTTGGTATCGGCGTGTGAAAAATGTTGACACAAAAAACGTCGAAGTGGAGATTAATAGAACAACTTCTTTTGCTGGTAGTGTGGATAACAGCGTACACTTGGAGGAGGTTTTGATATATTCGGTTGACAAGAAAGTTTTTGCGTTTTATGACGAAATATAAAATAAAAGAGCAGTCGTGAAACGAATGATTAATTTGATTTTATAAGGAACTTTACAAGAACAGAACCCAATTAATCATTCGTTTGAAGACTGCTTTTTTATTTTATTTTATAAAACGCAAAAAATGTTTGCGTTTTATCAAATTCTCATCAATAAGATCGGTAACTTGTCTTTTTTCGGTAGTATTGTTCTGTAGTATATAGTATATATAGTATATTCAGTCTGAATATAGTATATTCTGAATATAGTATATTCTGAATATTGTATATTCAATATTGTATATACAATATTGAATATTGTATATATAGTATATTCAGAAAATATACGATAACGACTAGTAGACATTTTCATTAATATCTGTTCGCCTCAATATTTTTAAGTGATTCAAATGGCCACCTAGCAGCCAATACCCCGAAGCTCTACTGATCATCCCTTCAATCGGCAGCCGAAAATATTGATATCGATGTATCGTTCTTCAGAACACAGACCGCAAAGTCATCATATCACTATGCGCAAGAGTTTTTGCAAGGCAGATAGTGGGAAATTCGGGTGAAGTGTATTGCGGATAGGTAAAGTATCAGTCTCAAGAGAAGTTTCTCCTACGAGGCCTGCGGACCTCAAAGCCCAGCCAGCATCCAAGCGAGGGGTTGAATGGTAAGACCACTTAGGGGCAAAAGTACCAAGTGGACATGCCCTCTTCTCTTTGGCACAGCTTAGATCGAACCCTCAAAGTGGCCATTACGAGAGGAGGTCAGACCTGGCGGATGGTCGACCCCTTGCTACGTGGTCATCTTGACCATGTCTTCATATACGTCTGTGTAGTCTATCATCTATCGATCATAGACCCCGCTGTTTCGGCAGTCAGCGGCCGATACCTCGTTTTCATTTCATGTCTACATATATACACACAAGAGTTCATCATTTCTCAATGATGCTCTCCAAGTTTCTCCATCCAGTGTTACCACCTATATCTTGGGGTATCAATTCGTAAACTCGCTATTCTCGTTCCTTTGGAAATCATCCTGAACGCGTTGACCACACTTACCTTTAACTTCTCCAATTAGGTGTATCGTCTCGTCCCGTGCAGAACGACCATCGATAATAATCTATCTGCTCAGTGTCTTAGACTGACCGACGCTCGACGAGGAGCTTGCGGTTTTCCTTCTCCCGCTCCTTCGCCTTCGGCTCCTTCGGGACCCAAATTAATATAAATAATAACGGAGCACGATGGTTGGTGGCACTACCATCAAAATACCGATCTACGTATCATCGAAGCTCTCCCGCGAGTCTGCAGTGTCTTCAATTCCTCATGCACGAATGTAGGTGGATCCTTATCGTAGATGTTACATCCTCTGCATAAGCATCACCGACACAATGCACTCCAATCAACCTAGCAACTCGACGTATTCCCGGCAAGGCCTCGATCGGTTGCCAATACTTTCGGCTAGTTCGATATTACTGGAAGGACGAAGTTACGGTGCTGCGCGAGCCCGGTGCTTCGTGATCGACAACGGGAGATTGGGAGATTCTTGAGGAATCCTCTGTTCGTATGATGGAAAGTCGACGGAAGAGCCAATAGACTGGCAACTTTGTCGGGGCTTGGTAACAGACCGATCACGAACTTTAGCTAAAACTCTCGTCAAAAATCCCTAAATAAGTACATTTACGAGAAATAGGTTAACGAAAAGGGTGATCGAAGTAAAAAAAGCAGAAAAAAAACGAGAAGGAAGCAGCAAAGACGAAAAGTCCGGCAGTTCAAAGAATTAAAGTATCTAATGTGAAAGAAAAGTTGGCGGATGGCGGCTTTTCGAAGCTCGCGGGAGTGGGAAACAGCGGTTTGAAAAGCGAAGCATTGTCTGCTCTTAAGCCTGGCATTCAGTGGCCTCTTCTCTATATCTTCCCCTTCTCTCGTTCTCTCTGTCTCTCTCTCTCTCTCTCTCTCTCTCTCTCTCTCTCTCTCTCTCTCTCTCTCTCTCTCTCTCTCTCTCTCTCGCTTTCACTCTCCCTCTCCCTCTTGTTCCAGAAGTGAGGAGAGTAAGCGAGTATTCTCTCTCGCGAGTATAAATTGCGAAAGAAGAGGATCTTCGGTGGTCTTCTTGGCCACGCTACAAGAAGAAGGAGAGCGTGAGGGATTGGGAATGACGACTAGGTGAACGGTGCTACGAGAAAAGAGAACGAAAGAGATGAAATGAAAGGCGGTAAGAAAAGGAGCAAGGGAGAGACGGAGCTGGAGAAGAATCTCTCGCGATGGAGGGATCGAGAAACCAGGAAGAAATAAGAAATTAAGAGAGAGTCTTAGAGAGAATAAAGCTAAGAATTAAGACGGCTGCGGATGGAGAAGCGGGTGGGTAAAAAGAGAAAGAGAGCTGCGGAATGTACTGGTACAGAGAGAATGCCAGAAGGGGGCAAGCCGAATGAGAGAGAACCTGAGGAAACCTCTTCGCCATGGCAGCGGCACAAGCAAGCCAGCGCTCGCGTCGGGGCTTAAGTCCTTCGGGGATTCTTACTCGCGCGTCATTTAACAAAACAATTAGAAGTTAACCCCTTTTCCTTCTATATTCCACGGAGCTTTCTTTCAAATCGCCTTCGACCGTGCGCTCCCGTTCTCCAGCAATGAAGATACTCCACCAGCTTCCCTATCCACTATGCCCGCACGGCCATCCTGGTTAGCACAGAGCAACTACACGTGCGCGTATTCCAAAGGTACGGGCTCGTACAGCCGCACAAATAGATGAAGAAATGGGAGCCGAAGAAATCAGAGTTCATCTGTACCAAAAAATACAGCAGAGTATACGATGTTGTATTTTTGTATAGGATGTTGTATTGTATAGAATTTTGTATTGTATAGGATGCTGTATTGTATAGGATGTTGTATTGTATAGGATGCTGTATTGTATAGGATGTTGTCTTGTATAGGATGTTGTATTGTATAGGATGTTGTATTGTATAGGATGTTGTATTGTATAGGATGTTGTATTGTATAAGATGTTGTATTGTATAGGATGTTGTATTGTATAGGATGCTGTATTGTATAGGATGTTGTATTGTATAGGATGTTGTATTGTATAGGATGTTGTATTGTATAGGATGTTGTATTGCATAGGATATTGTATTGTATAGGATATTGTATTGTATAGGGTGTTGTATTGTATAGCATGTTGTATTGTATACGATGTTCTATTGTATAGGATGTTCTATTGTATAGGATGTTTTATTGTATAGGATGTTGTATTGTATAGGATGTTGTATTGTATAGGATGCTGTATTGTATACGATGTTGTATTGTATAGGATGTTGTATTGTATAGGATGTTGTATTGTATAGGATGCTGTATTGTATAGGATGTTGTATTGTATAGGATGTTGTATTGTATAGGATGTTGTATTGTATAGGATGTTGTATTGCATAGGATATTGTATTGTATAGGATATTGTATTGTATAGGGTGTTGTATTGTATAGCATGTTGTATTGTATACGATGTTCTATTGTATAGGATGTTCTATTGTATAGGATGTTTTATTGTATAGGATGTTGTATTGTATAGGATGTTGTATTGTATAGGATGCTGTATTGTATACGATGTTGTATTGTATAGGATGTTGTATTGTATAGGATGTTGTATTGTATAGGATGCTGTATTGTATAGGATGTTGTATTGTATAGGATGTCGTATTGTATAGGACGTTGTATTGTATAGGATGTTGTATTGTATAGGATGTTATATTGTATAGGGTGTTGTATTGTATAGCATGTTGTATTGTATACGATGTTGTATTGTATAGGATGTTCTATTGTATAGGATGTTTTATTGTATAGGATGTTGTATTGTATAGCATGTTTTATTGTATAGGATGTTGTATTGTATAGTATGTTGTATTGTATAGGATGTAGTATTTTATAGGATGTTGTATTGTATAGGATGTTGTATTATATAGCATGTTGTGTTGTACAGTATGTTGTATTATATAGGATGTTGTATTATATAGGATGTTGTATTGTATAGGATATTGTATTGTATATGATGTTGTATTGTATAGGATGTTGTATTGTATTGGATGTTGTATCGTATAGGATGTTGTCTTGTATAGGATGTTGAATTTAGGATGTTGTAATGTATAGGATGTTGTACTATATAAGATGTAGCATTGTATAGGGTACTGTATTGTATAGACTGTTGTATTAATTGGAATCCATCTAACGAGTTGTATTGTATATGATGTTGTGTCATATAGGATGTTGTGTTGTATAGGACGTTGAATTGTATAGGATGTTGTAATGTATAGGATGTTGTATTGTTTAGGATGTTGTATTGTATAGGCTGTTGTATTGTATAGGATATTGTATTAATCGGAATCCATCTAACGAGTACGACTCATTGGATGGATTGGCGTTCACGAACTTTAGGCCAGGATCAACGAGTAGTTCATAAATTACATATGCGGAGATTCTCCACCATTGTGAATTCGTTGGTGACTCTTTCTTGTCGAAGGTACAATTCAGGATGAGCTTGATACGGCTCGGAAACGTTATTTCTAAATTGCATCTTGTGATAATTTTTTTGACAGGTGAATACAATGCATGTATCAACAGTTTGGTCATTTGGTGTTTGTTTTATGCAGGAAAGATGGAAACATTGCTCGATTACGTTAAACGTTTGAGCTTGTAATTGAAGGTGTTGCGAGTGACAACAAAAAACCTTAGGGGTGCAGACCAATCTGCCCCGAACCTCAGCCCTTCCGAATCATCTCCATACCTGCGGAAAATACGAAAAAAAAATGGATCGACAGTGCTACGGGGGAAATTTAACTTTGGAAATTACGAGAAGTGTTTTAAGGGGTAACAGCTAGTGGGATTTCGGATTTGAATACCGATCTTCGATTTTCGTCCGATTCTTAAAATATGACATCGTAAAAGTATTCTCTGAAAATTGAAGGCCGAACCGTTTAAAATGGAGGGAATTTGTACACCAAATATGGTGACCACGATATCTCAAAAATCACTATCCCAATCAACTTCAAACCTTACAAGCTTATTTTACGTATCAAAAAGCAGTGCTAGAACAATGAAATTTTTTTCGATGCAAATTTTTTTCATCATTGCCGAAAATGGAGCGTTTTTTAGCTGAAAATCAATACTTTCACTTTAGACCGCGGTCGTTCTATCAAAAATCGATATTTTGTTAAATCCTTTCTCCAAACATCAGATAATCTCATGCAAAAACTAAATGCACTTTTTTTTTTCTTTCGGATGAGTTGCATTCCGAACGGCAGTGGTGACCGCGAAGAACGTTTTTAGCCATTGTATCTGCCACATTTAGAATTATTGTTTCGTACAAAAATTGTAAAAGATACTCAAATCCATACATTTTTATGTAACAAAAAAGAATTTAAAAACCTGCACGCGGTTGCCCAGAAAAAAAATCACGAAAATTCCTCTTTTCTTCCGGGCACGAGTTAGGTGTAACCCGCTAGCAAGAATGTTTTTTGGCACTACATGACAAAAATATAATCGCGTTTGGCTACGTTTTCGAGTACCTATGTCAATCGTCCGCTCACTCTTGTTCTCCCTGTCTGGCTGCTTTTCTACCTCTCCGTCAGCTTCCGCACTCCCTCGTCTTTATAGCTGCAGCTTTTGCCTTCCTTCTGCCAGGTATCTCCGTCTGACGCAGCTTCTGGTTGCGTCAACCGTGAATATACACATGTATGTGTTTTTCGCACTTTCTCATAGAAATAAGTAAAAGAAAATCGAGCAGAGCAGAGACACGCAATATTTTTACTTTGGCGCACATACCCGTATATGTTACATGTCCCTTTGCCATTACATTCAGCGTCTGTGTGGAACGGCGAGAAGCAGTCCCCGGCCGCTCGTACAACGTCGTGTGGATGCCATGCAGAGACGAAATAAATGTACGTGTTTTCTTTCATCGATAGAGAGGGGGGGGGAAAGAGAGAGAGAGGGAGAGAGAGAGAGGGAGAGAGCGAGAGAGAGAGAGAGAGAGAGAGAGAGATGAGCGACCACTGAGTGGCAAACACGTTAAGGGGTTGGAAAGTACGGTTGTATGTGAGTGTGTACATAGGTAAATGGGGCTGATAAAAGCGGGGGTGGAAGGTTTTCCACCAATTATCGATACCGAGAGACGCCTTTTGATCTCGTGGAAAGTATCTCTCCCAGCTCCTCTGTTGATTTTTCAAAAGTTCTCTTCCCACTCTCCCTTCGTCGCCCCCCTCCCTCTTTCTACCTCTTATTTTTATTGGCACAATAAATAAAAAAATCTAAAATAAACGGGACCATCTCATGGAAGGATGTTCGTTTTTTTCCGTTTTACTTTCTGCGTCTGATGCTCCCTTTGCGAAAGGGCGATTCGCTACTCGTTTCGAATGGAGATGTAAAATGAAGGGGTCTCCCGTTTTCCTCCAAGACCCGCGCAAGAGCGTACTTTACCCGCTCGGAATACTCCACCGGAGAGCCCTTTACCTTCCGTACTCCACGTGTATACTTCTTTCAGCCTCTCCTTTTTTTGTTTTGTTTTTTTAATACCCTGCCTTTCGCTCTTCTGTGTATTATTCTTTGATTCATTTGATTTCGCGCGAGAGCTTGCTGATAGCGTATACGTATGAACGCTCAAAGACGCTTGAGGCTTCAGAAGGAAATACTGTTTAATTTCAGCTTCGAATTCAATAAAAAGGATTCCATTTCCATGCAAGGTACATTTCTACCGAAACGAATGAACTGTGCACGCCTCTTTCGTATCGAGAGACATTAATACGATATCGAATGGCTCGTATGAATTTCTCTTTTTTTTGGCATATTCATGCTTACTCGATTGCAAAGCTCGAGCGCGTTTGAAAAATCGTCCTCAAAGATTCTTGAAACGCTGACGTCTGATGCTATGATCGCATCAAAAGACTCGCGAAGTTTAATTCGCATTAATTTATGTCGCATGTTTGTCGCGATAGAATACCGACAAAATGATCATTATTCCAGTGCTTATTTTCAGTGAAAATGGAAAATATATAGGGTGTCTCGAAATTACCCGATATTTGAATTTATTTATGAAACGCACTATTTATTTTTGCAGTACGAATTTTATTATTTTAATATAAGGTCCAAACATGGAATTTATGTGTGAAACGCAATTTTGACGAATTTTTTTAAAGGTGAATCTTTTTTAAAAATGATAACAAAATCGCATCATTTTAAAATGTTTACGTTACCTTATTACAACTTTCAAGTGTTAATTTTTTCTTTTTTAGACAAACATAATGGCGGCGTTATAAGGTATTCCTTTAGGGATCTTTTGAAAAACTGCCCGTGCTGAAAATGTTATTGATCAATCTGGCTAAAATTTTGGGAGGTTTCTCACTATAACATTATTAGAAGGATATACCTATAACAATATTTTTAAAAGTATGAAATGGAAAATGAAGTAGGTTTTGTAATTAAATTTTCATATTTTTTACAGTTTTCTCGACAACTTTTACCCTATGAAAGTAATTTAATTACGCGTTAACCTCAAAACTTTAGGTATATCCTTCCAGAACTGTTATAGTTAGAAACCTCCCAAAATTTCAGCCAGATCGATCGATCACTTTTTGAGTTATAACATGAGCAATTTTTCAAAAGACGCCTAAAGGAATACCTTATAGCACTGACATTTTGTTTTGTTTCAAAAAGGTAAAAAAGTTTATCACTTGAAAGATGTAATAAGATAATGTCAAAATTTCAAATTGATGCGATTATTTTATTACCTTTGAAAAAAATCGTGAAGAATGACTCGTTTGCGGGTGTCTACAAGGATTTCCCCCCTTAAATTGTCAGGTCATTTTGAGACAGCCTTTATATTTATAAAATGAATATTGCGAATAACGAGGTGATCGCTTTTGTGAAATCTTATATCTATTTATTCTTTTCCGTACTAGTTATTGATAGGCCAAACAAACAACGTTCTCGACCTCGAATCTCAGAAACACTGATGATATGATTTGTAAAGATCCGATACTTTCGCTTGGCGCTTACGTGCCGACCACTAAATCTCTGATTTCATAGAAAGATTTCATAGAAAGTTTAATGCGAGTTTTTTTGTACCGGAAATATGCGTACGAAGCTCGAGGAGCGACCGAGGCATTAAAAATTACGAAAAGAAAAATGAAAAGATGACGCGAGACGTGCAGGCTACGAGCTGAAAGACAGGGTCGATTCATCAAGATCTCCGAATCATAAAAGACTTCTAATCCTTCGTTGCCCCTCTCTCTCTCTCTCTCTTGTACTTTAACTATAGGCTGTACATAGAGCCTGGATGGGTCTTCGTTCATTGTCATGGTAATTATCGAGCTACCCCTTGTAAAAACCACCCCAACTCAGTCTCTCGCTCGCTCTCTTCTCGTATCCCCTTTTTCCTCAAGGTCTTTAAAGGAAATTCGCGTTATTTTTCATCCCGCCATCGCATCGAGCTTTCGAATAAAGACCAAAAAAAGAGGAGGCGATTCCTTTCGAAATCTTCCTGGAAACTCAAATGGAATTTAATGGAGATCGAATCTTTAATCACCAAAAAATAACTGTCGACCAAGCCCGAACGATTGAGCTTACATGCATCTTCGACGGCCAAAAGTAAGGTTATGTTTAAAAAAAATTTTTGTGTATAAAATTGAATTTTATTGAACGACCATGGGTCGTTCAATCGTTATACGTCATTTTGGAGTATGACGTATTATCTACACTGTGTGAAAATTTGGTTAAAAAAATGTCAAACTGCAAGGGTGGAAAGGGAGGAACTAGGGTGAAAAAAAATCCGTTCACGATACATCCAATTTTTGTACGTGTCCGTCGCATACGCACGTTCGACAAAAACCGACCGAGAGCAGCGTTCCATGTATTATATTAGTGCAAAAAGCTCTGGCACCCCCCCCCCCCCCCCCCCCCGTCGCCACCTGACCCAAGTGTCAGCAGCACCCGCGCCGGCACGGGCCGAGAGTCGGATGAAACCTGGACGTTGACTTTTTAGCCGCGCTCTACACACCCCTTCCCCTCCCCCGCAACAAGAGTGCCCCATAGTGCAGTTGAGAGTTGGCGTGGGTGTGTGCACCAAGCTCGCACACGGACATACGCCAGGAGGGGCTCCCTCACTCTCCGTGCCACCAGCTCTGTACTAGATTAATTTCATTATGAATGTTGGCGCAACACTCGAGATCCACCGGCCCGGTCAAACATCCTCGACGTTATTAACAGTTTAAAGGGTATTACGCGAACGAACGCTGAGCGACGAGGAAATGAGACCCGCAGCATGGCGCTCCACATTCGACTGCGTCCACCCGCGTCTGAGTGAAGAGTTGATCCACCGGATCATTGGCGCCGTATGATGATGACACTTGCGATACTTATTGCCAATTGGATATCCCAGGGTACCTGCTTTCGGCCATTTTTCAGTTCATGCCAACTCTTCTATAACGCATTCCAATTAGCGGCTTCGAAAGTCCTTGTCCATTTCCGGACAATGAGAAGGGAGTCCCCAGATCCTACCATATCCCTATAGGGATTTGACAGGGACGCGCACGTAGGGAGTTCGAAATGGAATCCAAGTGGATTCTGCGCTGGTTCCCGATTAATGGTGTTTACGAATTTTGTTGTTTGAAATTCGCAATCGGAATTTGCTGGATTACCCAAAAAAAAGTGTCCCTTCGTGATCTCGTGCACAAATTTGTTGGGAAGTTCCAAGATGCACCCACATCTCTGTAGGAATTTGTTGGGGACACCGCACATGGGAGGTCCTCATTGCAGTGGCGGATCCAGCATTTTTTCTGAGGGGGGGGCACGGTTGGGCACGGGGGGCATCGGGAGGGGGAATGTGATTATTCTGGGACTCCTTGGCTTTTTTGTATAGTCGATTTGGACCGTTTGGGGGGTGTGCCCCCCCCTGCATCAACTGCTGCCTCATTGGAATCCAATTGGATTCTGCACTGTTTCCTAATGAACGCCGTTTGAGAATTCTTACCACGTTTGAATCGAAAATATGTGAAGTCACGAGAAAAAAACTCGGCGTGTTGAAACATAACCTGCAGGCTTCGTGAACGTGTACGTGTGTGGTGATATGTCAAAGTGCAGTAAAATGAATAACAAACTATAATTACAGTGGATTTTCAGTGATGTGATTCAAATTGATTTTTAAGATATACTTTTTATGTGTTTTATACTTTTTGAATAAGATTCATGTTTTTTAAAGGAGTTTCGGGACAATTGAGTTACTATTTGATTCAAATTCATACAGTAAATTCTTTGTCATATGCTGAATGCACACTCTAAATTTAAAATCGATCGTCTACACCGTTTCTATACAATTTACAATTAAAGAAACACTTTTTCACATAGGGAGATGCCTACTTGTCGTAATGTAAAGGGAGACAAAATTGTCATAATATACTGAGAGATTTGAGAGCTTTTCATAACGTTTTAAACCTTTTTTCACACTATTTCGTGCGCAGAACTGCCATTCAGTGACGAGCGTAGGCATCTCCCGATGTCGAAAGGTGTTTCTTCAATTAGAAATTTTGTAGAAACGGTGTAGACGATCGATTTAAAATTTGGACAGTGCATTCAATATATAACACATAAAATATCGTCAATTGTCCCGAAACTCTTTATGATCCACTCATGTTGTACATCTATAAACAGTAAAACTTCAGTTATTTATTTTTCAAGGGGTACATCAAATATGACGTATAAGTGAGAATAACGTAGAAGCGAAATACACTGTGTAACTGAAACTCTTTAACATTTGAAATTGGCGATTGGTGCATTATTCCCGATGTTTTTCCATGGCAGTATCTCCATTATGTTAATGTTTGGTTTTCCAATTGAAAATTTGATTGATAATAATTCAGTAATGAGCCAACACAAGTTTTCCAACTTCCGTTTTGACCTCTTATTTAAGGCCTTAGGCCATAGTAACGGGTATAAAAACATGTGCGAATTTAACAATTTTTTTTTTCGTATGAAAAAGTGATTCACAGATAAAATTAATTACACATCTATTTAGTATGAATATCAAGCTGTTAGAATTTTTCTTTTCGAGGTACAAACTGGCCGACTACTCAAAACTTCTCCAGACAGCTTTTTTCCAATTGGCGTAACACATAACTTCAACAATTTTCACTCGATTTACTTCAAATTTAAAAGTTATATTCCTAATTACATTTCGCAGAAAAGTACGTAATGAATTTCCGATGCATCGAAAACTTTTCATTTTATGAGTAGTTTATGAGCAGTCACAACGAAATTTTTCACTGAAAATTCATTTCTTAAGTTCAAATACCTACAACTTTTGTCAAAAACAATATTTTTTACATTCCGTACGTACTTCTCTAGGTATTCTAATGTAGATTGACGAGAATTTTTGTTTTTTATTCTAGGTCAAAAACTGTGGATGCTAAATGTCACGCCGAGGAGCGCCTGAAAAAAGATAACAAAAGAAAATATTAGTAGTCGGCCATTTTGTCCATCGAAAAAAAAACAAATTCTAACAGCTTGATATTCATACTAAATAGATGTGTAATTAATTTTATGAGTGAATCACTTTTTCATACGAAAAGAAATGATTAAATTCGCACATGATTTTATCCCCGTTACTGTGGCCTGAGACGTTAATGCAAGTTTGTAACACTAAACTTTGACGTTTTAGACTAGCAAATAATAGACAGGTTTGTATCGTTATGTAGTCGATCGATATGTAATCACACTACATGCATACATAGTCGCGGTCAGAAACATCAAAACATCAAACAAAACATCCAAACGCAGTCACGTGAAATTCTCTCCGGCAAGAGAATATCACGTCTGATTAACGTATAACTGATTGTGAGAAAAAACTAAGCTCGAAACCGACACTGGGGAATAAAATTAATAACGTATAGGCGCGAAAAACGTATGAGTGAAAACTATAGAAACAAAACTTGATTACCATCTTCATGAACAGATTTTGCCGGCGGCTAGAGAAATTTGACGTGATAAACGATAAAAAAAGTATAAGTGCAAAGCGTATAAACGAGGTTTCACTATATTTAGTTCAGAAAACTGAACGTACACAATGCGATGGGATCCACCAAGAACTGTATCAAATACAGTTCGGTAACGTGGCAATCTTTTAGGATTTAAATTGGATTCGTACATTGGATTCCAATGGGGAATCCCGATTAGAATCCAAAGCACAAGCATGGCGTTTTAGTATAGGTATCCAGCGCTATGACTCATTGGATTCCCATCAGGAAGTAGGGACAAGTATGGGAATCCAATTGGATCGCTCCGATAATTTCTGCACCAGAACGGCTCAAGATACGAGTAAATAGGTTGACACGACATTCAGATTGTTCATTCCCGATGTGTTGACAATCCTCCTATTTCCATCTCGAAAAAAAAGTCGCTCGTCTAACCACCAAATTCTCTCAAAGACTTTCCCTCCCACGTGTCTTCTTGGTTGAGCCCAATATATGTACACTCCTCGCACATCGGCCGTGGGAAAAATCATTGGAGTCAAAGACGAAAAATCACGACCCTCCGCGACTGGGGGAGGGGGAGGAAAAAATAAAACTCTCACCGCGCCCTCTTTCCGAGTTGTATCTACTAATAAAGGAGATCTTGGCCCGCGAAGGGAATACATGGATATTTATATACACATAGGTATAAATATATAGGTGTGTGTGTATACACAGATATAGAAGAGCGAGGATCGTTTCTCGGTGCCGCGTAAAATAGGAGGGATTAGTTTTCTACGGCAGCGCCGTCGGGGCTTAGGACATTGATGAGGTTTTTAAATGGGTTCTTCTTTGATGGCGGGGCGAGTGTGCCTTCTCTACCCTCTCCTTTTTCTGGTGCAGGAGGAGCCAGCCGGTGAGTTCCCGCTCTCGGAAGGACCGAAGCAGCCTTCCGAGTTGGCTACCACCCCCCACCCCATCCCCGAACGCGCCCAGCCTCCCTCGTCTTGCAAGGGCGAAGGGACTATATATTTACCGGGGGGATTAAAAAATCGAGAGAAAAATTAAGTGTTACGGGGGCTCCGGAGCTCTCGCTATCCATTGGCCTCTCTCGCTCGACCTCGCCAGCGTTCCCGTACCGACTTAATTCGATGTAATCCCCCCACGCTAAGATCTTCAACCCCTGCGCATCGCGAAAGCGAGACAGATACAGCGAGACGTCTTTCGCGACGAGCGTGCTGGGATTTGGAAAAAAAAATTATTCTTTCATCCCTGCCGTGCGCGCAGTCCGCATTGTACGTCAAACTTTTGTATCGATTGATGTACCACGTCTCGTTCTCCAATGCGAACGTCTTCTGGAAATAATTTCAACGGCATCGAATGGACGGATGTGGAGAAAATGTCGAGTGGGAGACATTCCGAAGAGGTGTTGGCTGGGTTTTTCCGTTTTTCATTACCACGAGTTCATGGTTTCAACTTGGCTCGTGATTAATAATGAATCGTGATTATTCAACCGCAGCCGAGAGTACGTGTAGGTGCACGCATTCGCGTGTGGGTGTGTGGGGAGTGTTGACGATACAAATATTTAGATGGCAAGTTTGGGGATATCGATGGAGGGGAATGCTTCTCTCTCTGTCTTTCGTTATACGCCATCCGACGTTATTAGTAAATTAACCGACATCAAAGAAAATTCGTGCTATGGTCACTTACTCCGCTAATGGAAAGGCTCCATGACCTTTCTCGGTATATCTATATTTATCGATACGTCTCTGTCCATGCGTTCGTGTGAAGGATGCAGGAATGCCAGTACTTTTCCCATGAACGAAAGTGAAGCACGCAGGAAAAGTTGGATATTCGATTTGCGGTGGCTGCAACGGTCCTTCCTTTTTATACGAAATTCCACGCTACGTGGAATGCTTTTTGGTTCGAAGGTACTAACTAGAAGTTTCGTGAAATCCAGCATGTAAGATGAAATAAAAAAAATTGTCTCGTTCTGCTTTGTCTATTGTTCTTTCGTTGCTCGTCAGGAAATGTCAGAGAATTTCAGAACTGAAGGGCCTCTTTTGAGATTTGGGATACATCACATCTGTGAAGAGCCACGTGCTGTTCATTCCTTCATATTCGTGGAGGGATGAATACCTAATTCGGAAAAACTGTCAGCTGGATTGGCGTTGAATGCAGGGCAAAAACAAAGTGTTGCTTTCACATACTTTAGGTGTGTAAATGGCTGATACTTTTTACACGTTTTAACGTGTGTGAAAAATATCGGTGGAAAAATAAGACGGATAGATGCGTTCAAACAACACACTCATGTGTGTTATTTTCTTACACGTGTTAAAATGTGTAAAAAGTATATCTACAGCCATTTACAGACTCAAAGTGTGTAAAAACAACACACTTATTTCCGCAGTACTGTACATGGAATGCGTCGGAATAATAAATTGAATAACAAAAGCTTTTTATCGTCAAAATATATGCATTTATTGAACTGAACTCAGGAGTACTTATATATTACACTGTAGTATGTATGAGAGGTGTCACGGTTTTTCTTGTCTTCGCAGGTTCTCATACAGTTTCCCGATGACAGCCGCTTTTTGCTTGTCGGTGATGGCCTCAAAACAAAAATACGTTGCTAAAGATTCAATGCAGCTATCGAGGTTTTGGAAAATAGATTCCAATTTCATAGATTAAAATCCAATTTCAATCAAATCAACTAATAAGTTTCACGTGATGCCGTAACCAACGTGATTTTTAAAACATATGATCAATAACTCGCAATCGACACACTTAAACTGTGTTGCTTTTTCCCGTGTTATTTTTGCTCGTGTGTTGCTATCAACGTGTGTTGTTTAGTCCAATGTGTGGAAATGTGCGTCTTGTATGTTGATTCTACACGCTTTTTGTGTGTTCGAATAAGCGTGTTATTGATGAGGACAGCTACGAAGGTGTGTAATAATTGAATGCGTGAAAAGTGCAGACACGCGTGCAGTTTTAACGCATTAAGTGTGTAATTTTAACGCATTCCGTGTTACCAAATGCATAAGTGTGTAGAATCAACATGGCAACGCGTGTCTAGCCTGCATGGTGTGTCACTTCTACATACTTTGAACCCACGTTAAGGAGGTACGATCACTTCCACATGGTCAAAAAAGAGTCTGAATTTATTTTACCCACAGCTGCTCTGATTGATGTTTACTTCTGTTGATTATTCGTATTGTCGATTATAGTGTGCCAAATGCTATGGTAAATGATGAATTTATTGCACGTGACAAATAAAAATTGAAAAATTAGATCGTCAACGACTCGGTAGTCATCTTCGTAATAATAATATTAATATATCCGTTGGATTCGTAGTAATGATCGAACCCCCTTAAACACGCCTACTTTTTGCAGTGTGCCTCGTGCACTATCACCCCTAACTTGCCGTACTAAATTCGAGCTAGACGAAACATCAAAAAGTTTCGGGTGCAACGAAAAAAAAAAAAAAAAAAAACACCGACGAAAATGGAACACTGAACATTTGATACAATCAAGTGCGCTTGGAGCCTT
This sequence comes from Ophion costatus, assembly GCA_951751655.1. NCBI lineage: Eukaryota > Metazoa > Arthropoda > Insecta > Hymenoptera > Ichneumonidae > Ophion > Ophion costatus. The sequence continues at coordinate 27,443,862 of OX632362.1, read as the reverse complement.
TGACACACACATCAAATAAATCGCATTTATGAAAAAAATGTTCAGTCAACGTTTACATGGAGAATGGCAAGATCGTTTTTCCGATTTTTAGATCGGTGGCGCTTTTTTTTCTTTCTTTTTAGGTAACCTTAAAGGTGGGGCAACAGAATGGACGCCTTGTCATTATCTCGTGTGCCCTTTCCATCGGCTCAATCACACTCGGTTATTTCACCGAGAAATCGTGGATGCCCTTTTTTCCCCGCGGACGCGACGGACTAAATTTTGCGCGTTAAGCCCTCGGTGTAATCCCACCCTTAATATTCAAAAACGTGATCGTCCTGCCAAGTGTTCGAAGCCGAAGACTCGCGAGAACGCGGCCGACAGGCGAGCGAGAGAGGGGGAGAGTGCGGCTCTCCTCGAGTCCGAAGGAGCCCCGGGCTTTTCATATGCTAATTGGCATTCGTCATTTTCTTACGGCGAACGACTTAAGTGAGCTCAAGGTAACTCCTTCGGAGATATGGACGAAGGACCCCGAAAAGGAAGTCTCGCTAGAGCCGTATTATATTTTCTTATTTTACTTCTCGAAATTGGAGACCTCGATGTTTGGGAACGAAGGTGGGTAAGGTTCGAATGAAATAATATCCGAAATCGGTCATTCGGCCAGAGTGCTCGTTGAGTTTCGTGAAAATCATTGAAAATGAACAAAGCTGGTCGGCCCACACTGCAAAAACAAGTTTCAACCATTTCTATTTTATGCAACCAAAATCGTCGGAAATTGCGAACGAAAAACAAATGTTAAATTAAAACGGTCGCATTTCGGTCAAAAATGAAAATTAAAAAAAAATCCTAGATGGCGAACGAAAAAAACTATCGAAGAATATTGTCTCCAAATTTGAACAAAATCGCACAAGCTGTTTTCGAGATACATCTGGCACCGACTTTGAAAACTATGTTTCGAGATAATCGCGTTTGAATCGCTTCCAGTCAACGAATTTATTTTTAAAAATTCCTAAACATACCTCAATGTACATATTTTCCAATTTAAAAAACCTGGATCCGATCGAAACATTAGTTTTTGAGATAAAAATTCCCGAAGTTTGCCTGTTTTTCTCGCCGTTTACTCAGGTATCTCCCCTTAATTGACTTTTTTTCTCGTGAAATTTCGGTGCAAAATACACATTTTTTTTTCTTCGACTCACCATAATTCCTCTAATGGTCGAAAAAAATATCGCTACATTGTTGCGACACTATTCGGGAATAAACTAATTTTTTTCGTATGCAACATAACGGTGGAAGACCTGCAGCAACATACGTGCGTGTCGTGCCGAGGGCTTCCGCGGAAATTGCTGCTGCGCCGCGATTTTTTGATATTTTGAACTAACATTTTTTTTAGGCATTCTTAAAGCCGTCTCTTACATTGTGTTGAAAAATAAAAATGTTTCGTTTTATACTTTCAAGTTTATGAATTTAACAAGTGAACCCATTTTCCGAGCGGCCAGGGTGGCTGGACGCCTTAAGGTAAGTCAAGATGCATTATTATACCCAACGGAATAAAAAAATTCGCACAAATTTAGTAGGTATAGAGACTTTGACATTTTCTCTGAAAAGTTGCGGCTACGAAAATTCTTCTGCCGGTCACATTTTTCTAAGCTTTCTCATTGATATTTTCTTTAAACATTCGGTGGCCCGATGTTTTTATTGTCATTATGAAATCATTATATTTTTGACATTCGTAAGCAGTTTATATCAAGCATCTAGAGTTATTTAGTGTATAAATGAATAGATAGAAATATGGCCAGCGTATCATCTCCATAAAGCGCCGTAAAAATGAAACAATTTTTAGAATCATAGTTTGCTGTTAAAAGTTCGGTAACTTGAGTTAAAATTTTATCAGTATACTGGGATGTATTTTTACTTGATTGTGGACGAAAATCAGTTAAATGTTAAATATTCAGATTCATGAAAGGAATACCTCAAAATAAAAATCAGTCATTCGTACAGATATGTGATATATTAGCGTACATTGTAATTTGCAATTACAAATATCTCCTGGAATTACAAATATCTCAACAAATTTTATATTTGTTCTTAATCAAGGACGAATATTAAAATCAAGTCACATTACTCATTGTCACGTTCTGTTAATAGAATGTGATAATGTAATACAACACACTATGTTGTATGACATTGTCGATTTCGTAAGTATATGTATTCTTGAAAAAATAAATCAAATATATTCAGCTATAGTGTTTATCTGCGATTACGGCCGAATCCTTCATTTGGAGGTTAAGATAGTCCTATCGACAGGCTTCAATTCATAGGATTTTCATAATTTTTTTTCGAGCTTCACTTAATATATTAATAATTGTCTCTGTAAAATTTCAGAGTCGGATATCGACCTTATTACAGAGAAAGAAAATATTAAAATTGCGAGCTTTTGTGAAGAAATCCCAAGACGATATACCAAAACCCAATTTCCGGTCGCTACAAAAGTGTATACAATAGTGAGAATCCGTCAGATTCTTAAGAATAGTCAGATTTACATACTTAACACTTGTAGCGATCTAATACTCTCAAAAAAAATACGCTTTTTGACCTAATTTTCATGTAATATTAAGTTTGATTTGAACTTCCGGTATTGGATTTATTACCACTTGCTACGATAAAGAGACGCGACAGCAAGGCAATAGCTGACTGTAGTCGTAACCTCATCTCACTCATTCGAATTTCCCCACATATTTCATTTTTAACCTACACATTTCGCCGACACAAATTTTCCACGCTTTTTTACCAGTCGTGGTCCAAATACAATGCTCTACATTTCCCGCACCTGACATTGTTTTGACAGATCGACGTGGAAAAGCGTGGAGGTTAAACTCGCCTGAATGAGTAAAAAGAGAGGGAGATAGAACAATGTTGCCAAATATGAAACCTACAAATAGAAGTTTACAAATAGAAAATTTTAGTTATTATCTTTTTCGCATATGTTAAAAATATAAATTGGACAGATCTCAAGTATGATCAGTGGTATGAACAGTGTGAAGCGATAGGACTACCTTAAAGTGAAATACTTTTTATGGTAGCTCTTCTGGTACTTTTCTGGTAGTTCCTCAATTCTGCTTGTTTACTACTTTTTATCTGCATTTTCGATTCCTATTTTTGGTTTGTTTTTTCATTTTATGTTCCGTTTCGTATACTTAGGAACGTGGCAGAGTATGTTTAGAAATGTACAATAAATGAAAATCTCAATGAAAGACGGCGATTTTTAATAAATACTGTGATGTCACTTGGATATACACTATTATTTCTACAACTTCGATCTTTATTTTCAAGCATCCAACGTCTTTAAGTAAAGTTTCCCATAAATATTGAAAAATATTGAAATACCGGTATTCCGACATTACGACTCGTTGATATCGAAATATACCGGTAATATAGGGTATCTGAAAATGTATTATTTATTTGAAAAGTACGAATATTTTCATTTTCTTGAGGTACAAATATGGAGGTTATGTGTAGAACACAATATCCGATAAATGATCGCCTCGTTCCTATTTGCAAACGTTCACTCTTTTGACCAAATTTTCAACAACATTTTGGCATATCTGCGGACTAATTTCATTAACGGTGCGTCCAATTGCTTCCTTGAGCTCCGGAATGGTCTGTGGATCACTGGCATACAATTTTCTTTTCAGAAAACCCCAAAGAAAGAAGTCCAATGGCGTCAAATCACACGATCTTGGTGGCCATTCACATCGCCGCGGCACGAGATAACACGACCATGAAACGTCGAGTGCAATAACAATGCAGCAAATAACAATTTCTATGCATTGCTCGGTCGTGCAATTCTCCATGACTAAACCTCAATACTTCCTGATGCCAGTTGTCAAAGATCGCTACTCTACGTTCGCCACAACAAATGGCGCGTAATTTAAAATGTCAGGTCATTTTCTGACAGCCTCCATAAAAGGTTCCTATAGTCCAAATTCTAATTTGGATACTCATTTACGCTCAATATTAAATAACGAGTATTTTTTCCCCAAATTGAGAACGCCTAACCTTTTCAATTTTATGAACACTTTACACTTGTAACTCGATCTCTTTGGACAAAACAACAGATCATTTAAGGGTTCTGAATTGAACAAATTTTTTTTAATGATTACCGTCGCGAGTATTCTCCTATAATAATTATTCAGCTGATTTCGATCGTGAAAATAAAAAAAATCGAATTTGCACAAATGATGGAGATAGTATCCTAGATTTTTCCCTGAAACGTATGTTTTTCAGTTAATCGTACGCAATGTAAACGCGATCATGATGTGAGTAATGCTTCCACGATAGAGCACATGGCGACTCGAATCGGAGAGTTTTTTTCAATACTTTTCTCGCGTATTTTTATCGTCGAGTTATCTCGAATTCCATATCTGTAGTGAGATAACGCAGACTAACATGCCCGGTGGAGCCCACCTCGTCGTCGTTCACACCGCTACGTGCTCTCTCCTCGAATCAGTACGCGGAGCAAAATACGCTCGGGTTAATCGTGTCACGGCGAGAAGTGGTAGGTGTGTGTGTGTGGGTGTGCGTGTGTTCATTTCTCTCGCTCCCTCCCGCGGATTTACCGCCTTTTCTGTAGTGCTGTCGTTACCATGTGCCGCATCTCGAAAACCGTCGTAAGAATCAAGAACAAATATTAAAACGACAATATTCGTCATTTTCGTCGCGTCAAATATTCATCAATCGGATATCGAACGGAACGTGTCGGTAAGTTGGAACGTGGAATGAGCCCACGTCTATCGTCTTTTCCACAAAAACTCCATTGGCATGACGTTATTTCTGAGGAAAAAAAAATACGAGTATAATTGTTACTCCATTGATCAACGATGTTAATAGCAAGTGGATTTATGCAGTGCGTGATTCTCCATCGTTCTATACGATATTAAACCCCGATGGAGTATCTTTTTACGGATGACTCACTAGTTGATAGATAGCACCAGACACGACTCATGTACCGAACAGTCGGTAGAGTATTACGTTTTTTTTTTAAATCTCGTCGTTCACTTCGTACTAAAATTTATTGCGATCGCTTTATTGACTCAACGAAACTGGAAATTCGACACGACACTGTTAGCCCAAATCAGCCGGCTCCGTTGAAGTCCAAAATCCCTGTACTTGGGCGTAAGATTAATTTTTTTGAAGTGTACGTTTGGCTCACTTTCGGAGAAGTGTAATAAAAACGTAAACGAGTCATGTGATATGTGGTATCCGGCACCAAATTGGCATGGCCAATTCGAATACCATTGTCGGAGAGGTTAGAAAACACCTGACGATTGAGACAATTGTACCGCACGTTACAATCAGTCGTGTGAATCAAACAACTACTCGAAATCCTCAGTACCATTGCGAAATGTGTGTAGCCTGGTTTTCATTGGATGAAAGCAATCAAGGGTCATTGACCCAAACAAACTCGCAGCATCTTCAACATGCGGCGAATCATTTATGTATTTCCATTGATACGATTGGCACGATCCAAAAGTCTCTGTACCGCTAATTTGCCATTAGTTATTTTTAAAAAGGCAACCAGTTTGCAATTATAAATGCAAGGCTTCTTAGGTAATCCACGACAATGGGCGGAGATGACAAGCAGAGATGCAATTAGAGATATTGATGTCACGATATCATTAACGTGTTTTCCTGTTTCCACGCCTAGCCTGAACGACGGCGATGGCTATAGGGCCTCGGGAAGTCATGAGATCGGAGGTTGACGGTGGGCTTTCCGGTCCAGCGAATCCCATACCCAGCGAATCACTGGATTGCGGTTGCCGACAATTTCCGTGTCCGAAACTGGCAAAATTTGCGACTCGAGGTCTGTTCGTTGGTCTCCTGTGTTGGATTGGAATCGTGCAGGGCGCTGCCCAGGCTTACTTGTACATGACGAGTCTAACGATCACGCGACGATTTCAATTCGATCCGATTTTGATGGGTTGGTATTTACGATTATAACTAGTCGTGTGTGCTTTCAATTAAGGCTTTTGCTCAATGATTACACGGTATTGATTGAACTCTGTGAATTACCAGATGATGTATTGAAATCCTATTATCATCGTGTCTCACTTTCTGATAATGACAGAATGGATTCTTATCGTTGCCGAATTGACGCCCTTTGTTTTGGGATTCCTCGTGGCTTACTGGGGCGACAGGATACACAGAGCAGCGTGGACAGGAGCTCTCGTTCTGGTGCAAAGCGCCGGTTTCCTCATCCTCATTATTCCCCACTTCACCCACCGTACGAGGATTATAGAGGAATCGGAAAACGTCACACACATGTCCATTTATGCCGGTCAGTACGGATAATGTCAACATTTTCACCTCCCTATTGGTTCACAATGACCTGCTTCCTTATCTTGGAACTTATCAGCTTAGTTTGTGTTACTGATCACTATGAGTCTTGCCACCCGACGAAACCTTATCAATGACCATTCCGTCGAACTCACAACGATCCAAAGACAATGCACTCGTTTATGATGTTCAGAGGACAACCCCGAAATATGTTCATCCGGATTGGCGAGACTCAGCATCGAGGAGGATCAACTCTGTTACACCACCCTGGCTCTTCTCGTGCTGGTCCAGATATTAACCGGAATGGCTAACGTGGCTTATTACGCACTCGGCATTTCTTATCTCGATGACAATACAAAAAAGGGGCAGATCGGAGTATTCATTGGGGTTGCCATCGCCGTAAAGGTTATGGGACTCCTTGTCGGATTCGTTCTCGCCTGGGCATGCCTCAAATTGGATTCCGAGGATTTAACAGTCGTGGAAACCTACCGAGAGCAGTTAGGCGCGTGGTGGCTCGGATGGCCCATACTCGCGTTGTTACTCGCGATCCCTGGCATTCTTGTCACCTGGCTGCCCAGAAGACTTCCCTCGGAGGTATGCAAAGATTTTCGATGAAAAGAGTTGGAGAAACAGCTGATAGTGTACATGTGGGAATGGCCAAATTGACAGGTGGTGGAACAAGCTGCAGCATCGATTCTCGATCTCGCGGGACGAGTCAGCCTAACGAGTCTCGAAGTAACGGAAGCTAGAAAAGTCGGTGGTACCGGTCTTTTTACCTCCCTCGGACGGTTGTTCAGCAACAAAATCCTCGCCTGCAGCGTTTTCGCCGCTATCCTTTGCTTCACAGCGCTGGTGAACTTCGCAGCCAACGAGAACATCATTCTCGAGTCACGTTATCACGTGCCAAGACCAACTGGGATGTTATTGGGTTTCGGTGATCCAATGTGGTCGAGAATCGTGGCCAGTGAGTTGGCAATCTATATTTCACCGGCATGAGCAACAATGGCTACCGATTGAATCGATTGATCGAGAGGGTTGATCCAACTTCGTGTGACGTACCGTCTTGTATTTCAGGTACTTTCAAGCCAATCATCATCGGTATGGTGGTTATTATATCAGGACTGGTGATCGTCAGGGCGAGACCCAGAGCCACATCGCTGGCGATTTACAACGTCGTTATCTTTGTTGTCGCAGCAACTATAATATTCTCGCTGGTTTACGCGACCTGCGAGAAACCATCGATCGTCGGAGAAGGCAAAGGATCGTGAGTAAGATAAACATTTCCAAATCAATGATATGCCAGTGGAACACGTTTTACCATTGTGATCTTGTTCTCTCCATGCAGGCTTGGTTTGCTGCAATTTTGCAACATGGAATGTCGTTGCTCGAAGCACGCAAATTTTCGGCCACTTTGCGATGTCAAATCTACCGCCACGTTTTACAGCCCCTGTCACGCTGGATGTAAAACCGTGGAAAGTGTAAATAATGAGAATATATACAGTCATTGCAGCTGCATGAAGGATATGCTGGGTTTGGCAAACACCGAAGGCAAAGAAGGCCCGTGTGGCTCGGATTCTTGTCAGATAGGTTGGTTGGTGTTCGAGGTAAGTGGAAATGATTCATCATCACGAAAATTCGTCTTTATGCTTCATTCATTCTTTTTCGCGCCGTTTTCTCTTCATTCGTCAGATAGCAACCCTATTGGCTTATTCCCTCGTGGCTTCGAGCATGGTGGGACGTTTGCTGATCGTACTGAGATCGGTGTACGTTCAGGACAAAGCTCTGGCAATCGGATTCTGGATGACTTTCGTTTCCTTGTTCGTTTACGTGCCTGGCAAGTTGGCGTATACGAAAATCGCTGACATGACCTGCAAGCATTGGGGAAAAGGCTCGGTTTGCCATTTGCACAATGACAGCCTCGGCAGTTACATGTGCTATCTCACAGCATTCCTTCTCATTCTTGCTGCCACTTTCGAGATTGTTCTCTGGTATTTCTGCCGCAAATTACGACTCTACGGTGATCCACTCGAGGAACTGCCAAGAGATACCGAACTGACCCAAGTTCAGCGAACTCAGGTGGTCCCATTGTTGGACGAGGATGCTACCCCATCAACCTCGAATGTCGCTCAGAGTAAGTGGACGAATGTTTCATTAGGGAGATATGATGTTGAAGCTTGCATCGTTGGAACACAAGGAATGTTAATTTTGTTTCGATTGCTCACATTTCTTTGCCAATTTAGGGCACGAGAATCACTGAAACGATTTTTCTTATCCTCATTAGGGATCCATGACCTTAAGGTATTTCTCTGGGGGCGGTCTGGATTTTGTGAAGTCATAAGCAGGGCCCTTCTGAATCATTGATAAATTACAGTGGCACTGAATAAAAATAAGTTACAATCAATTATTGTAGCCAACAATGAACTGGAATAAAAAATTCCGCCGAAATGTATTTCCAGTTGCAGTTTAGGAAACTTAGACATTTTTACATTTTCTCCGAAAAGAGACACTTTTTAGGGTCGTCATTTTTCGTTAAAGGTTCGATAAGTGGTTTGAAATTTTCCAAGTATACCGGGCTGTATTTTTAATTGATTATAGATATTTAATTGGTTATAGATATATAGTCAATTAACTCTTGGCTGACACACTTATACTTGGCCAAGATTTTGACACATTGGATCAATTTGACCCGGATAGTACTTACCTGCCATTAACACCCCTTCGGTCGGTGTTTATTGGCGAAAAAATCAGGCATACACTTTAAACATTTTTGTGAATATGTTTACATAATTGAAATTCGGTAAATGTAAAATTAATCTGCTGTAAAAAATTATTGAAAATATTCAATTTTGGAGAGTCGGGCTTTTTATTCAAAATTCTTCCGGGTCAAAACGACCCAGTGTGATTAACCCAAACGTAGGGTGAATTGGTAATATTCGGGTCCGAGAAAAGTCACAATTTTCTTGTTGTGATTTTTATTTTTGTTGTTATTGTTCGGTATTTTTGGTTATCCTCGATGGATAACAAAAAACATGATCGATTATAATGAAAACAATTAATTGGAAAAAATGAAAAAAAAAAAACTTTAGTTGCCCTCCAACGTTGCAAACTCCAACGCCAAAGGAAGATAGGGTTTTTATTCTGATTCCGACGATAAATCTCGATTTGGCATGTGCAAATTCGTTGGATAACTATACTAACGAGTAATATTCAGATTTGGATTGAAAAATGGCATGGGATACATTCTTACGTATCCAAACGGATATTTAAAAAATCGCGACTCTTTCGTAATGGATTATTCACAATGTCGTTAAGGAATAACACCACTCTAGCGGCAGAAAATAAGGCCTAACTTTGATAATTTATTGTGAGAGTATGAAAAAAGAAATAGGATTTCTTTCGAGAGGGTTTATTTAACAGATATTAGAGTATTAAAAAAAATTATTATAATTTCCATACAAACTGGCGGCAACAGAGCCCATCTTGAAAAACGTGTTTTTTACAAACAGCTTCACGGGACGACGGTTTTCTCGTGAAGTATAAAACCGGGAACAAAAAACAAAAAAAATATAACCTATATATTATTAGCTATGGGACTCAAATTTTCAAAAATTTCGCACTTTGAAAGGAATAAATCGATTTTTCGCCCAAAAAACAAGCAGTAAATTGTTTATAAAAAACGTTTACATGATAAAAAAACGGCTGCTCGGAGAAAACAGGGGCCTCGAAGCATAGAATTAATGCTATGCTTCTAAAAAAATATCATTAAATATCAAAAAGTATTGAATGGAAGATAAAATTTGTAATTATGGTATAGTAATGATTTAAATGAAGAAATTTAAATTTTAACCTACGATATGGCACGTAAACTGATACAAATAATACATTTTATTCGGCATATTGTGATTTTTTGTAGTATTCAAAAAATATTTTGCCCACGTGATCGGAACAATTAGTTTCCAGTATTCTACCAAAAGTACGGTATAAAGAGTCACATTTTACTAATAACTTCGTAATATTTTTCGCTATACGCCGAAGATTTATGCTATGCGTATAGTGAAATCTATACATAGGCGAAGATTCATGCTATACGTATAGTAAAATCCATATGAAAATATAGCGTGTAATAAAGGTTGGTATTTTACAAAGCACGCGTTATTTTTACGATACAGCATATAGGACTCGCGCCTATGCGAGAATAGTTTCAAATGTAATATGCACGCATCATTTTTACTATCCGGTGTGAGAATCATTTTTACACTTCTATAGTATAACAAGTCTTAGAATTCCGAACTGGCAGTAAACTGCTATACTTTTCTAGCACTGAATATTAGAATTCTGGCAGCCAGTGTTAGAATTTAAGACCGTATTTTTCTCCGTGTACGTACTTCCATAGAGAATGTAATTGTGAAGCTACTATAAGCATTTCTAATCGATCCATGCAAAGGTGTTCGAGTAATCCGTCCTCCCAGTTTGAAAAAAGTCGTTTCGGGAAAAACGCGTTTAAAGTTGTACGAGCATTTAAATCCTTGATCTTTTTGTTTACCTTTAATCCGCGATGCCTGCATCATACATTTGTCCATCTACGTTGATGTTTTCCTCCTCCTCTGGACAAGGAAAACCGCCTCCATCTTAGAGTGGTGTTATCCCTTAATATTTTCCACAGCATAGATGTTTCGAACAATTGCTCTCGATTTCTAGATACAATCTTTCGAGATAGCAAAACGATTTTCCAATTAGCCGAGTCTGTTGTTTCACGACACATCTTTTTTCCGTCAAATCTCATTAAAGCGACAAACTCGCACGTCGTCGAGCAAGTTGGAGTGATTGAGTCATCGGTTCTCGATCTCCGGGAACGCAAGCTCGACGAGGATGGCCAGCAGAAATCGGTGCCGCTGAAGTACGGGCCCCTGGGACCGGGCGATCGCAGAACAAACGGCAAGATCGCGTCACCGCCGATCGTCGAAGTAGTCAAGATGAAAATGCGTCACGAAGACACGGACGACGAGTTGGACAGTTCGAGCGACGAAGAGGGTGTTCGGGGCGCTGGAAGAACGACGAAAATTTTGGATTCGAGTCCCCAGGTGGCCTACAGGCCTCTCGAGCTGGACTCGGACGTGGAGAGCGACCTGAGCAGCATCGGTCCACGTTCGAGAAGACGAATCGCCAGCACGGCCTCCGACGATCTACGCAGGAACTCCGACATTCCTGTCGCCATCAACAAACGGCCGTTTCCCAATCCCGACGATTACGAGGATCCTTCGAGAAGATCGTCGCCGATGGGCACCGCGCCGAATCAACGAATCGGCAAGAGTCTCGACGATCGCGAGGCGACGACCACACAGGGAGGATTCTCGAGGACGAACAGTTTCGAGTTTTCGAAGAACAAAGTGACTGGAAACGAATCATCGAGAAGTCACGAGGGTGACTTCAACGAAGTTGGCATACCCGTCATGACGCCCCTCGTTACCGCCTCGATCCTCGCGTCGTCGGCACGGCCTGGACGGGAAACCGATCAACAGGAAGTTCGAGTACTTTTGCCGAGACATCAGAAGCAAGCGAGCCAAGGGAGACTCGAGACGATACGCTCGCTGCTCGAGTCCGTTGACGAGAACCGTCGACATCATCTGGAAAATGAGACACTGCGGGAGGAGGAGATTGAGAACTATACCGATGTTCCACCGCCGATTATCGGCAGTCCACCCACGCGTGATCAAGCGACATCAGGATTCGGAGGGTTAGGGCAAAGCGGGGAAAGAGTCGAAACTTTCCTATCGTTGCCAGGACCAGCAGCCGAGGGCCCGAACAAACCTCTTGCGAGTTCGAAGATTAATCCTTCCAGGGATAGGCCTAACAAGAGGGGCCCCCTGTCCACTGCCTTGTAAATAATTAGCAATAGGAAATATTTCACATCAACTGGAACGTTTCTTGCTCGCGAACTTAGTGACATTCACGCTCATAGTAAATACCAATACTGGAGAACCTGGCGAACAAAATCGAACTGTCCAAAGTTGTCAAATTTTTGTAACTTTTATTTATCGTGTTTTTTCAGGCACAGCTTTGTTAGCTCCCGAAATATTTTCATTCAAATCCGGCTCTTAACACTTTAAGGGGCTGTACCAGGGTGAACGCTGAAAGTTAGGGTGATTTTCGGCAAATTTTTGGAAGAAAAGTACTCGATTAAATGTTTCGAGAAATTGAGAATATATTCGGCTATATTTGACCTATGTTACATAATTTTTTTATAGAAAAATATTGAGATCCAAGCGACTTATGCGCTGCCTTCGGAAGCGCCAAAAAAAAGTTCCTTCACTGCTGACATGATTCCGGTCGATTGAGTAGCCGATACCGAAAAAAAAAAAATGTCGTTAAGCTGAAAGGTATTTCCTGTACAATGACGTAGGATTTTCGAAAAATATCAACATCTAACAAAACGGCGTAGTTATGGAAACAAAGTCTGCCTTCTTGCCTATAAAATGGTCGTTTTTTTCAATGCCAAATCATCAATTTTCTTCCAATCAAAAATATCCTACGTTATTGTAGAGTAAATATATTCAAGAGTATTCACTTCAAATTTCAATTCAATCGGATTATTGCTCTTTGAGTTACAATGTCAGCAAATTTGAAAAATCTCATTTCGAGAAAAACGCGTTTAAAGATTTAACTGGGGCATTTTATACCTATGAGCGGTTGCTCTTTATGCCATTCGGGGAGTATTAGAGATACGGCCTTGAAATGTTACCGGATATTCTTGGAAGTATAAATTGCTGAAAAAGGCAAAAAAAACGATTTATCGAAAGTGTCACACTGGCCCCTTAAAATTTGTTAAAAGCTGAATTTTTAAGCGAAAATGCAGTTTTTAGGCACAACATAAGATAAATTGAAAAATTGACGTCGTCTGGACAAGTCCGGTTTTATTCGCCAGCTCCTCACTTTTCACCATCCTGAAGAATCCACTGGCGTTGAAGGCGTTTTCATTGGAGTCGAACGAACGCAATTCATTTCAATCTCTCACCTTAACGGCATTTGACTAGAAATTGCATTTTCGTTGTTGCTGAGCCGCCCAGAATTTTTTAAATGTGGTTCCACTTGACAATGGGCCTAGCTCTAGAGCTGTCGTAAAGAATGAACCAATAGGCTATCGTCCATGTCCCAAGTCATTTCCATACGATCAACTGATCATTCATCAATCGCAGTATAATATTTTAGCACGCATAGCGAAAGAGTTACAACCGAATTGTTTTTTTTTTGTATATTTATTCGAAAAACTGTATTCCACATCTCTGGAAATGCTGCCAATCCTTTTTCTATCGGACAATATCGCACTCGAATTTCTCCCTTTCGATATTTTGTCAGGATTTTTCGACTTTCGAATAAATCACACCGAAATCGCGCTAATTTAACAATATATTTATATATGTGTATATATATATATCTTCTATAAATATCTATAAGGATGTGCTTAAGGTACTTGAAAAGTCTTTATTCATCACGCCGGCATTCTCTCTCTCTCCCTCTCTCTTCTTCCCTCTGCCGTCGCCGAATCTCTTCTTCGTCTTTGCATAGTCTCCCTTATTCTCATTTCTCGTAATTCCGTTTTAGAAAAAAAAAATAGAAAACATCGAGACGTACTCATCGGAACGTTAATTTTTTTTTCACTACGCCACGATCGTCTCTGCAGGCTCGTCCACTATTTGCTCGAGTTCGATCTCCTCGTCGAAAATTTTAACGTCCTTCACGTAGTACCAGACCCCAACGTCGAAGAACGTCCCGATTGTCACGAAACCTTCGTGACGTTAACGCGAAAGAAGAGCGGAAATAAGAAGTGCAACATTGATTGGATAAAATTTAAAGATCGATGGAACAGGAAATCAATCAAAATTGGAGAGGAGCGATAAAGTTTACGAAGACTTACTGGCTGCGGTAAAATTCAGCAGGTACCTCAAGGCCTCGCCGTTGTAGAGCCAACAATTTCCCGTCCCGGAGCAAGTTTTGCCCCACACGATGCAGGTTTTGTCTGCGAAGAAACAGGGAAAAAAGGGAAACATTACGATTGACAAAGCCATTAAGGGGTACCACTAGTGTGGCACTTAAAAAAAGTCGTTTTTTTTGCATTCTTCGATAGTATATACATTCGAGTATACCTTACTACTATACTATATCTTATACATTTATCGATTTACAACAATGAAATCAATATTGATATTTTTCAACGCGTTTTTCTCAAAACGACATTTCTCAAATTTGCTAACTCAAATACAAATCATACGATCAACTTGAATCTTGTTTCAGCGTACTTAGTATTTATTTCTTCATACAATAACCTTCCAGTTTTTCGATTGGATAAAAAATGTCAAATAGCCATGCAAAAATCCATCAGATTTTTAAATTTGGAACTTTTTTCAAAACTCCGCCATTTGGGTGAATTTTAATTTTTTTTTCAGAATCCTGCGTCATTGTACAGACGATATTTTCTAGCTTAAGGGACTTTTTTTATTTTTTTTATATCAGGCACTCTGAAGGAACGTTTTTTTCGAGACTCGGAAGATGGCACATAAGTTGCTGAATATTGAATATTTTCATACAAAAGAATTACCGTGTACACATAATTTATACGAAAATATATCCTCGCAATTTCAAAACATTCGATGCAATACTTTTTTTTCAATAAATTCCCGAAAATCAGCTTTTTGGGCCGTCGTACTAGTGGTGCCCCTTAATATTGACAAGTCGTATTGCAATCGATCTTTTCGTTATTTACCGAGTATAAATCCAAAGAGAATGGGTGATGGTATGAAGGCGAAGAGGCTCATGATCGTCAGTCCGAAGCCCATGGCCACGGTTTTGTCCTTTTCGTCGACGCATCTCACGGACACGAGAAAATTCGATGCCCTGCCGGTGGCCCCGCTGAATTTGAGCAGACAAACGACCGCCAAAAAAACGTAGAATTTGTGCATGCAATCAACCGGACAAGAGCCAGGTTTGGCGGTACCGAGGTCCGGATTGTTCAATTGTTCCTTGAATTCGGTGGTCGTTTCGAAAGGATAATCCGTGACTAGCGACGACCAATTACCGGCCACGTATGACAACGCCTGTGATCTCTGTGGTCTTACGCAATTGCAATCCGTGTAAATCTTGTCGCCGTGTTTGTCGACCTGCGACAATTTCCAAAGATACAAGACAATCGTACAATCATCAGAATCGTCATATTTACGAAATCGATAAAAAGCCGCGCGACAAACGTTCGTTCCACTTCTCCCCGGTCTCATTTTCGACATCAAAGTTTATCACGATGGTTGGTTTTATCGTGCTAAGGCGGTCATCCCATGTGACAGGTTAAAAAAATCGAAAAATCTTATTTTTTTCACAAATTGCATAAAATATGTGCGTGTCATATGGACTTGGCATAATAGACTAATGGTTAATCAACATTTGCTTTCTGTGAATCGTACTTGAACCTTAAAACGCGTTTTTCTCAAAACTGTATTTTTCAAATTGATTTCCATGATATCTCAAAAACGATTGCACGAATGTGCTCAAATGTTTATGATATAGCCAGCATATCTACAGTTTTCACCCGAACTAGCATATTTCTGATATCTTCAATAATTTCTTTTTAGCTGAAAGAGTCGAAAAAAGACAAAACTTGGATCTTAACTTTTAAAATCGTGCCAAAAATTCAATTTTCTATATTTTCACTTTACCCTAGTTCCGGCAATAGCCTCATGTCTACAAATTAAAATGCCGTTCCGTTTTTTTTATTTCATACGAGCAAAAGCTTCGGAATCCAGCAGCCGTCAACCAACTTTTTTTTCCACACACGAGTGTCTTCCGAAAGTCGTAAATTCGATTCAACTCGTTATTTTTGTTCGATAAAATTCTGAGGAACTTGAAAGATGTTAATAATGGTGTGGTAGAAATGCAAAGATAGTGTGTCTCAATGGCCCATGAAAAAAACATTGGCAAAAAAGTGAGAAAAAAAACAGCCGTCACATGGGCCGACACCGTTGAAAGTTTTCGGAGTGAACGAACCTTGAGGCCGCGGCATCCAGCGTGACAAGCTGATATGAATGTTTGTCCCTCTTCGGAGCACACGGGATTGTACGTGACGTAGTCGCAGTGACAGCCTTCGTTGCATGTCAGATGAGTTTTGAGTGCACCGTCCGACTGTACTGCCATCTGATTGTCATTGGCCGAGCAGCCGAGAAACGCGTAAGAGATCATTCCCATGACGGAAACAGCACCGACCATCACGTTCCAGGCAGCCAGATACCTCGCTTTCGGTTTGTACTTGGAGATTATGAGGCCCGATAGGAGAATGCCGAATGCGCTGAAGACGAGGCCAACGGTGCCGGTTATCAGGGACGATACCGAGGCCGATTGTTTGTACTGCGTCTCGATGTATTTCGGCATGAATATCCAATATGGCATGTAGCCCATGAAGTAGAAAACGGTCGCGAGGTTGTTGCACATGAGGGTGGTATTGGTCAAAAGACGTTTGAACGTTCTCAACATGTCACCTACCGAGGCCGGTAGCTCGGGCTCTTGAGGCCCGTCTTTTATACTCGCGCTTGTTTTGATACGCTCCAGAGCGATCATTTTTCGGACCGCCGCGCGCGGCAGTGTCTTCGGGAATAGGGCTAACACGCTTGCAAAGAGAAACAGAAGAACCGCCAGGATTATCCAACCGAGCCACCAAGCTCCCAGCCACCTGTTGTTGATCGGACACAATCGGACAGAAAACACGAGAAAGATCGTTAATTCGTTCGTCGCTATCGTCCTCCTGGCACACAGAGGACGGACAATTTTTAAACGACGAAAAATCTTGCCTCGGATCCTGCATCGTTATCGTGGGACTCAGCGTGGGACTGATGTAAAATTTGAGGGCAAACGAGGCAAGTCCGTAGCCGATCGCCGGTCCCAGCATTCGAAGAAAGTACGAAACGCTTATCAGCATCGGTGTCTTCGACTTCTGTATGTTATCGTCCATGTAAGATGTCCCAAGGGTGTAGTACAGCGAGCCACCCACACCCGACACCAATTGGGCTATAAACAGCAATACCTGCGGCGCAAAGTTACCCTCCTCATCCTCCTGGCACTCTTTGCCACTATTTTCCATCCCGAGACAGAGAAACTTTCGTTCTTTGTCGAAGATTTTTACGCTGGAATTTCCACTCGCGTTTCCAGCCGGCCTGGAGCCGTACTCCCTCGTCAATAGAAGAGCATCCTCGCCAGGCCCGTATAGGAAATGTGGTAGCATCGTCAGGCAGCAAAACAGCACGACCTGTGACGATTAGTTTCATGGCCATAAGTTTCCTCCTTACGAATCGCCCGACGATAAATTCGAGGAACTTTCAGTAATACAACAATCGTAGGATTTTTATATTGGAGTCGAAGAAAAAAATGAAATGAAATGTGGACGAACGTCCTTATCAAACGGTATCTCGTCTGGTCGAACGTCTATATCAGTGCGTCGCCAAAGGCGTATTTTGTGCATTCTCCACTGCGACAATAAGTCAAGTCGAATTGATAAGCGACTCGACACCAATCTACTCATTATCGATCGTCTATTTAATTACGAAAACAAAAAATCAGATTAAATTTCAATATGCCGAAAAAGCAACACCTATTCGCTCTCGAATTCAAACAGGTTTATGGCATACATGTACCATCTTGCTTTGGTGAAATGTGTGTGTGTGTGTGTGTGTGTGTGTGTCACATCTCTCTATCGTCGAGATCTACGACCTTCTCTCTATATTGGTCGCGCCTTGGTGAATGAAGCTCGGAACTAGAGCTAACTTTTGCTCGCCAGCTACACAAACCCGAGTATAGTCACGGATAGAGGCGTAAATGCCTCGTAGGCTTGGGTCTACGATATTCACTGCACGCTTGCCCACTTCAATCACAAACTGCGAGAGACCAGCGTGACTCGTTATTACGGCGACCAATTCGAACAGCTGTCTCTAGCGCGCTAACTTCTTCTATTATTGTTACTATTGTTATTGTCATTGTCGTGACTGTTGTCAAGATTTCTGTCACAGAAGTACGATCCCTATTGGCTCGCCAACGTCAACGAACCTTCGTCCATTACGTCTCATTTAATTACTGGCCTTCTCGATCTCTCTTTTTCTCTGACGATAGGTTGACAAACGATCAAAATAAACAAAAATTACTTTCATCTCTCTCGTTCGTAAAATCCGACGCGAGGAGATGTAAAACTCACGGAGTAAATTCCAGCGGCGATCCATCGCGGCCTGTGTCCTCTTCCCGCGTAATAGGACAGGACGACCGACACGAAAAGTTGAGATATGTCGTTGCCAACGGTGATGAGACCTGGACATTCGAAGATGACACCGTTGACGTTTCTTTTCGCGTAAGATTATTGCATCGCGCTACTTGATCGCGTTGAGGTTAAAAATCCAACGAGAGATGATGGAGAGTCGTGTCTCCAGCACACCGGGGGTAAAGTGAGTCTTCAAGCCAAGAATGACGACTGACGTTAGCCCTCCTGGAATTGCCAGACTTACCGGTTGTTTTCGAGGGTATCTTGAACCTCTTCTCGATCGTGGTGATCGTGCCGTTGAAATACGCGTAACTAGCCGAGAATATGCAACCGAGTACACCGTAAAGAAATACGTAGGCTTTTTTGTTGGCGAGGCGTTGAAGATTCGGACCCTTGAAGCACCATATGCCGCAGGATGTTTCATCGGTGATGGGTACACCCTTGAACAAGTCATCTATATCGCGTCCGGAGAGCGGTGTGATCGGTGTGACCGGTGGTGTTGTCGGTGCTTTCAACAATTTCAAGCTCTCCGGTCCGTTCTTCTCGTTGTTTATCGCGTTGCTCGTCGATTTCTCCGTGTCCTTCATGGCTCCGTGCGAGATTCGATTATTCGTATATACATATAAACGTATGGATGGTTTTTTTTTAAATCTTTCAACGTTTTCAAACAGACTTTAAAAGCAAATATGAACGGCCGCAGGAGAGCCCCTCGATCGCGCACTCTCGCAGCGAGACTCTGGCACTCTCGCGTTCCCCCTTTCTTTCCTCTTTCTCTATCATCGGGGGTGCATCAATGCGAATCGCGACTCGTCTCTTCGTCGATTAAAATCGATCGACACCGGCCGAGAGTTCCGCGGGATCTGTCGACGACGCGATCCTTGACATTTTCTCACACCCCTCGTTCACCTTCGTTCACCTTCGTTCACCTTCGTTCACCCCAATACCTCAAATTCATGATTTCTTCATACCTCCAAAAGCGCGCAGCTCTACAAAAACAACACACAATGACAAGGATATGTACCGGACGTTGCGTGAATAAATCTCATGACGATGACGACCACACGATGATGCGACAACACGGGGTAGTGTTTAACATAAAAGAAAATAACAATGAAAAAAAAAACACGTAACGCGCGCCCACCTAGCGTCGAGAGGGCAACGCGCGAAACGGTAGAGCGTGATCCTCTCTCGTCTGAGAGGCGAAAGCTCGCGAGCTACCTTTGAGACTACGGAGACCAAGACTACTATGAGACCCCTCCGGGCCTATCTTTTATCTCGTGCGGGGGTGGGAGGAGGGCAATTTTAACGTGGCCCCAATGAATTTGCGCGTCCGCGAACGCTCCGTATTCTTTCACAACTGACGTTCGGAGCCGCGTGTAACAAGACGAGTATTGAAATCATACGTGAATCTTTTGGTGTTCGCCCCTCCCCCGATTTCTTTTTCTCTCCCTCTTCTTTAACCCTCTTGCTCTATCTCAGTCTCTTGTCGTTGGCCGCGTCATATATTAACGTCCACGTGAAGACACCACGAGTCGCCCACAAGATCGACGTCTTAATCATGAGCAGCAAGGAAGGTAGATAAGATGAAAGGAAGATATACTCGTTTATTTGTCCGCGTGTACGTATACATCTATACACGTATGGACGAGGAGACCATGAAGTGGCAAGGGACGCAACGACTTGATATACGTCATGCATTGTACTTGTGATATTCGTGGACTGTGTCGGTGCACAAATTTGTCCGATAGTGTGGGTATACTTTATCGAGTTTAGTGTGCATGTATAGGTATTTTTGTGGACCTATACACTCGCGAATCCACCTCACGTCTTCCGCCTAACGAGAATCGAGCTCTCGTGTACCCTCGTCTACGTCGTTGATTATCTTCCCGTCCTCTTCTACATCTCTCGCTCTCTCCCTATCTGTCTTTCTCTCCCGTGTGCCTCCCGAAGAAATATACGCGTTGACCAAACTGGAACCTGGAAAAAATGGTCGCCCTCTCCCTCTGCACGCTTGGCCAATCATCCCCCAACCGATGCAATCAGACATGTAGATTTCCACTTGGGAATCGCGATTGTAAAAATACGTCGAATCAGGGCGTGGGCGCTGCACTCTTTGATATCTCGGAACCGAGATTTTCGTAACAGGTACGCGTAGGTGAAAAACAGAAAGCTTCAACTCTATCCTCCTTTGTTAATGTTGGCCATATTTCGGAGTACACGAAAGTACAAGATCGGTGATGATTTATTTTGTGAAATACATCGGAGAATGAATTAATGATGATTTGTTGATGGAATGATTATTTTTTAAATTAAACGTAAGTACTGTTAATACTGTTAATTTTTAATTAAACGTAAGTACTGTTAATACGAGTAATGACACACGTTTAAAATGCAGATGGTATTCTGTTGCACGAGCATTGCCAGGAGACGAAAGCACGTAGGGAGCGAAGAATCGTTGCCAGCATATGACTGCAATGAGCATTGTGGCTTTGGTCAAGCTGCAAATTAATAATGAGATTTTTTTAGCTCGTTTCTGTACATCAATTTTTTCAAGTGTTAATTTACGCCCCCACCCCCTTCCCCCCATCGCTACTTTCTCCGACTGACGATACACCGGTCGTGTATCGTAGATAAACCGTGTCCTCCTCATGGGCCACGTTGACACGCGTGCGCCCCCTACTGTTTTCAGACTGATACGTCCCGCGTGCAATCGCGGCCGAGAAGATTCATTAGCATACATTTCCGTGCCCACCTGAAATTACTATGATTCGTAATCAATCTCATTGCGAAATTCAACATTCTTGCGAAATTTGTATCGTGAAAGAAGACGAGTCGAAATAAGAAGAGAAGCCGGAAAATGGTTAACAATGAAAAGAGAATAACTAATAAAAGCGAGTAGGAAAAAAGCGAAACTCGTTGGCTGATAAGAAAAAAGGAGAATAATTGATAAGAATGAAAATAAGTTTTATAGGAAAGAAGAAGCGAAGAAAAATGATTAAAGGGTAGAGTGGAATTTTTTCAATTTTTGAGACCCAATCTGGATCAAAATACCCAAGCGTACCTTAAGGGGTTATGCATCGTAAAAGTCGAAAAATCACTTCTTTTAAATCCAACATATTTTGACAGCATGTCATCTTGTGAATGTTCCTTGAAAAGTTCAAGGTGATCGGAACGAAATTGAGAGATTTATAGGCTGTTAGTCATTCGAAGTCTTGTCATTCGAAACTTTGAACACTTTTTTTTTGAAAGTATGTTTTCAAAGTCGGTGAGCAAAATATCTCAAATGCTACTGAATCAATTTTTCTGAAATCTTCAGGGTTATTTCTAGTTTTTAAAATATGGTATTTGATCGGAGGATTTTAATCCCAATGTATACTTTCGTCTTATCGAACGAGAAAACCCCATTTTTTGTCGCCAAAATCAAGACTCTGGCTTTAAACGTGCGCCATTTTTTTAGATTCAATATTTCGCAAATTCCTTTGATTAATCATAGGATAAACGAATATACTGACGAAACCTGTTGGATTTTTTAATATTAGATAACCAGGTTCAGTAAGGCATTGCTCACCGATAAAGATTTTGACCCAAAAAAATTACAGCGTGTTCTTCGGATGATACTTCTTCAAATATCTAATTTTTTGTAGAAATTCATCATGGTGATTTTCTAAAGAAAATCACAAAAATACGCTGTTTTCGTCTGTTACAACTAGGCATAATCCGTCAATAAAGATATAAAACACTATAGCACCAATATTTATTTAAAAACCTTATTTTTTTATATACACAAATAAAAATCTTAACATATACGGATTCTCCAATGATGCATCAAAACCCTCAGTAATCCTGCAGCCCTTTATACCTATCCTACCAGACGCGTCCATGTTTTTCTCCAGGTGCAACACCAAAAATCCGAAAAATTCCTGAGTGTCTCCGTCGCAAAGCTGGCTTCCGACAGACTACTTTGTCCCTACATTGTTCTATAGGAAATCTTTTAAAAAAATCTTTCCTATTCTTTTTCGGGTGCACTTGAGAGGCACTGCAGATCGTCAATAAAGTGCGTTAATCTTTTCTTAATCACCTTTAGAGGCCCCATATCAATTAACAAACAGTAAGGCGCTATCCCTCAATGATAAAAACGACGGTTGATAAAAATCAAAGATTAATCTGCAAAACGGGATTGGCAGGTGCGAACGAATAGGGATGATCAGCCTCGCTCAATGCCGAATGTCGATTTATCGCATGTTTTAATATGCCGAGGGTAACACACACACAACACACACACACACACACACACACACACACACACACACACACACACACACACACACACACACACGATCGTGGATCATCCAGCATTTGCACATCGTTATAAAGTAACGCGTGTCTCTTCGAATAACAAATATACATATTTTGGTCTTGTCCCTTTCCGAAGCTGAATCTGGATTGGTTGATCGGTTTGGTTGGCTGAAACTGGCTCGGCTGATTTTGTAGCTCGCTGCTTACGTCCTAGAAAGCTCTTGGCGTGAGCCCATTGTGAGCCCATTATGATTTAATAGAGAAACCGCGAGCGTAGCGGTAACGCGCCGCGTTGTAGGTACGGACCGGGCTGAAGGGGGGTGGTACATGTGGAAGATGCTGCCTCACGTAGCCGCCCGCGCGATTTCTCTCTTCGACAAATGTATGGATGTACTGAGCTCATCGGTTACCATCGTTCTACGTAAATGCCCGTTCTACGTAAATATACACCCGCACACCACCGCTAGAGTCGCAACCTGTTCTTTAATTGCTGAAATTTGTTTATTCGAACCAAATCGATTATGTAATTGGTGCCATCGTTTTATTTTTCATTCTCTGACCTTTCATTTGTCTGACGATGACCTTTAAGGCGTTACCCCCACTTGTAGCGCAAAAAAAGGCCTTTTTCATGAGTTTTTTTTAAAGAAAACTACAAAACTTTTTTAATCGATCAATATACCATCTAAAAGAACACATCTTGAAGAACTTTCAGTAATTTTTTTATTAAATAATATTACATTGTTTAGTGGCAAATGGCCGTCAATGAAATAATGTTTTTATATACACGGTTTGCGGTGACCAACATTGCGGCGAAGTGGATCATCTGAAATAAAAATGCGGATGGATTTAGTCAAATATAAGTATAAACTAGTCTTTGATCGAAGGATTTTAAAAAATATTCATTTTTCACAAAATGGCGGACTGTCAAAGTTAATGGTTCGATTTTAACGAAAAAAAACGGCCGTTTTTTGGCTATAAAACGGCCATTTTTTTCGAAAAAAAATCGAACGATTAAAGACTACATTTTTATGTATTAAATAAGCCTGCAAAATTTCAAGAAGATCGGTTCATTAGTGTTCGAGTAATCTTGGTCACCGACTTCAGAAATGCCATTTTGAGAAAAACGCGTTTAAAGTTTCAATTAGCCGGTCGTTTACACAACGGATTCTTCTCTTTCAACGCTCATATCTCAGTCAATTTTGTTCGGATCGACTTGAAATTTTCAGGACATATTCTCAGATACTTATACTCCAAAAAAATGCAATAAAAAAATCGATTTTTTCAAAATTGCGAGTGCGGGTAACCCCTTAACGCGGTGTGAAGATACACGTAGGCAGGAGACGCGAAGAGCAATGAAGATAGATAATCATTTTCGGGGGATATGCAGGAGAGAATGTGGAAATTCCTTTTTCGAAATAAGATGAGACGCTGATCTTATTGAGATTTTTATTATTTCTTTTATAAATATGTAAGAAATTATAAGAATCATATTTATAATTATAAAAATTATCGTATATATAGAGATATATA
>OX632362.1:27336941-27416941 GCA_951751655.1 Ophion costatus | reverse complement strand
TAATTGCCGAAATTAAGGGAGGTCGTTTTTCCGGTGTTTTTTGTCTACTAGATTATTTATTTGGGATTTGTAAAAAAATCATGTTATTGAGCATACATCGAACTACTATCGCGTACATTTTTATTAAAAATAACAATAAATTTTATTTATTTTTATTTGAATTTTTTTAATTAAAAATGTATCTATATTTTTTATTTAGAAATAAGTAAAAAGAAATGATAGAGTCTCACAAAAAATGTGGTCCAACGAGTCGATCGATAACCTGAAAATGGCTGGTCTGAACAAAGAAAAGAACGAAGTTTTATAATCTATATAAATGTAGTTCTCGTAGTATATAGCCGTTTTTCGGAAGACAAAAAATCACAAAATGCCGGGTGTTAAAAAAGTGGAATTTTGGCAAAATGTTTACTTATATTCGAGAGCTTAAAACTAATAAATTTCCAAAACAAAACAAAACCGCCAAGTACAACGGTAGCTACTGCAATTGCGAGAGTTTTGGGTATTTTAAATTCAAAATTGGACAATTATAGCTAGAGTTATGATTGCGGCCAGGTCGTGAAAAACGCCATTCAAAGTTTTGGTATATGTAAATCGTTGCGCCATCTGCTCTCAATAAATCGTCGGTAACGTGATCAATTTTCAATACATCAACTCGGACATTTTTCCACATATTCTTGAACATGTGGAAATCGTCCACTTTGTGAAAATGCAATAAAATCCATGGTAATTCTTTAGATAAATGACTTTACCGAAAACATTTTTTTTTCTATTTTCCCATTTATCGGGTTATAAATAAAAATGTTCAGTCGAGCGAAGCTGAAAGTTTTCATTGACAATTTTTTACAAGCAATAAATCGTTTCAAATAATTTCGAATTTTTCAAAAACGCAATATAGGCGTCGAAATGTTCAAAAATACCCTATTTTATCGCGTGTTTCCGCGAACTTCAAAACGCCACACCTCTTTATGGGGCGGGGGGGGAGGGGGGTGAATTTCAGCTTCCTCCGACTGAATATCATCATTTATAACCCACCAAATGAGAAAATATGAAATAAAAAATTTATGCTCATTTTTCGAAAAAGTCACTTATCTAAAGAATTACCAAATCGATTTTTCCCCCGTCACAGTGGTGTCGCATCTTTATGTCATTGTAGAAAAGAATCATTCGTACAGTATCAGTAACAATAGAAAGTGTAAAACCTGCCGTGTGTCCCTTTCTACGTAGCTTTCCATACAATTCATCTTCCCCTCGCACTATATCTGTCGCGAAAAATTTACGCGTTCGATGAAAAATGCGTAAATAGTATGCGCCCTTAAAGTCCAGAGAGAAAGTTGCGCATTTCCCTCCGTCCTCGTGAGACGCTCCCGCAATATTGCACGCGCGAGTGTGTCGTTTTGTTTTCCTTCTGACATGCACACACGATAAGCTCGGGGGAAAATTGTACGGTGTTGCTGCGGCAACCCACTGCTCCAAACGCGAGAGAACGCGATGGCTCTAAATTGCGACATTCAGAGATGGTCGACAAGGCCGGACGAGCAAGATTAGGATCGTCGTAGACTTTATTATGCACATGCTGTCTCCCGTTCTAATAATCGTTTTCTACGCAAAGTCCCATTCTCGACCGAGAAGAAACTTTTTCTCCGTTCTACTTCCGATTCATCAATTTTTTTCTCCCACGATCACTCCCATTAAAACCTTTTCGCATTGCTGCACAAAAATAATTCCTCTCTTGCATTTTTTATGATTCGTTTGGTGCCAATCAACGTACGGAAACGACCTACAATTTTTGCTCACCGTGTAATCAACCTTCGACTCCACAATGTAAATGATTCGAGTGTCTGGCGAACCGCGCGGAAAAAGGAACCCAATCAGTACCTAAGTGTAACATCAGCAGGTTATTTTTTTCGAAGACTGTTCTTTGATTTTTTTTCTTTCGGTAATTCGAAACATCAAAGCGGAAAAGTGATAAGCGGGCCTACAACTACTGTGAAGAAACTGGAGAATGTCGCCAAAACCACGAGATCATCAATGGTGCTGCCTTTTTTACAGGTCATCCCGAAAGCCCCCAAGATCGAAGCACTGCGGTCAGCCACAAGTCTCTCGTGGTCGGCCGCGCAGCTCGTAAGCCCAACAATCGCCGATGTCATAGTTTTGTGGCGACTGTACTTCGTCTTAGACCACTCATGAGCTCTATATGAGAGATGGGTCAGGGTCATTCTCTAATGCAGACACGCACAGAGGGAAATGCATAGTTACCTCAACCATATTTCAACCATATTTTATATTATCCTGAGGGGACAATAATATTTTATAGTCATCGTTACTGCCGAAAATATAGTACTGCTTATGATATTTTAGCAGTTGTGTTAACTATGCTCATATGTTAACCGTAACCAACGATCTTTCAAGCATACGTTGATTGTCAATACTATATAATATAGTAGGTTTTCATAAAATGGATGATTCCTTATACTATCAAAAAATAGTGGTTTTTACCATATTGAATGGTGTGCCTACTAAATATATACAATATTTCATAAATTCAAAAATTTTAAATTGAGAGTTTTATCTGTATGATAGTTTATCATGATTTGTTATGCCCTGACCTCCTGAAATGATTTCTATCGAAGAAAATATTTCACCTACATGGAGATTCGAAACTACAACCTACCTATCTATATTCAGGCACGCTGCCACTATGCTACCGGGTACTTGTGTTATTTCGATCGTAGATTTGGCATAACGGATAAAAGTAATTTCAGCTGCAATTCCGAATAGCTGTTACCCCTGATATAGGTGGAATTTTGCACAGATTGCTTTTTCGGTAATATATGTCACTGCTTGAATGGATTTTTGGTGCGGCCCAATAGTTTTCGAAATATCGGATTCTAAAAACTAATAAATGAATGCGCTAATATATCTATATCGATCCACCGTTGCCGCTACTTTATTGACAAATGATTCACGCCTTCACTATACGATTACCATAATGCTGTTCGGATAGTCACTTTTCGTAAGATCTTGTGACAGTTTATACTCAACAAGTGTTAACGTCAACCATATAAATAGTACAAACTTGCACTGAGAAAAATGTCCATAGTATTTATAACATTAAAAAAACGCCCATGGTAAAAGTGGGCAGAGTAAAATTCATATAGCTTATTGTTACCGCAATCATAATATGGTTAACACAACTATAAGCGTATATCTAATCATGCCGTTTTGGTAGTGTGTTTTTTTTTATCTAGTACCCCTGAAATAACTATTCACTGCTGTGAAAGACTTTACAATATCGATATAGCTAATTCAGTTAATATTTTTACAATAGCTAGTGGTTTTTTCCGGGATAATAGATAGTCGAGCACGCCACCAAAGTTGTATGTTTAGATATATTTTTCGCTTATAGTTGTATTAACGATATTGTGATTACGGTGCCAATAAACTATACAGGATTTTACTATCCTCTATTTTGACGTGGGCGTCTTTCATAAATACCATGTACTTTGCTCTCAGTGCAGCATTAGCATTGTGCGTCGATTTTACGATATAGCTGAATTAACCATATCGATATTGTAAAGCCTTTTACAATAGTGTACAGTAATTTCGGAGATACTAGATAGTCAAACACGCCACCAAAATCGCATGTATACCTATACTTTCCGCTTATAGTTATGTTAACCATATTATGATTGCGTTAACAATAAACTATAGGGAATTCGACTATACTCTCTTTTACCATGCGCGTTTTTCGTAAACACCATGCACTTTTCTCTCACAAGGAACATCCCTCGGGTGAAACCCTTCGATTTTGATGAAATTTGGATATGTTATAAAGCACCGAAAAGAAAGCGACACGTATTTTTTTATCGGCGGAAAAACGGTTTTAAGGGGTGAAACCACCCTCCGAATAAAAGGCATCTGTAGGGGTAATATAGCAGTTTCACACACAAGGAGTCCACCGATTTTAATGAAACAAAAACGAAAATTCTTCTAATCCGAAGCAATGAAAAATCCACTATAGTGACATTGCAAAAAAAAATTAAGGTGCGAACCACCCTAGAGATGCCTTTTTTCGAGGGGTGGTTGCACCCCTTTAAACCGTTTTTCCACCGATAAAAAAAAATACGTATCGCTTACTTTTCGGTGCTTTATAACATATCCAAATTTTCACAAAATCGAAGGGTGTCACCTGAGGTATGTTCCTTGCCAGTGCATATCGATATTATAAAGCCTTTTACAATAGTGTATAGTAATTTCGGAGATACTAGATAGTCAAACACGCCACCAAAATCGCATGGATACCTATACTTTCCGCTTATAGTTGTGTTAACCATATTATGATTGCGTTAACAATAAACTATAGGGAATTCGACTATACTCTCTTTTACCATGCGCGTTTTTCGTAAACACCATGCACTTTTCTCTCACAAGGAACATCCCTCGGGTGAAACCCTTCGATTTTGATGAAATTTGGATATGTTATGACGCACCGAAAAGTAAGCGATACATATTTTTTTTTATCGGCGAAAAAACGGTTTTAAGGGATGAAACCACCCTCCGGATTAAAGACATCTGTAGGGGTAATATAGCAGTTTCACACAGTTTCAAACAAAAACGAAAATTCTTCTAATCCGAAGCAATGAAAAATCCACTATAGTGACATTGCAAAAAAAAAAATTTAGGTGCGAACCACCCTAGAGGTGCCTTTTTTCGAGGGGTGATTGCACCCCTTTCAACCGTTTTTCCACCGATAAAAAAAAATACGTATCGCTTACTTTTCGTGCTTTTTAACATATCCAAATTTCCACAAAATCGAAGGGTGTCACGTGAGGTATGTTCCTTGCCAGTGCGGTACACACGAAGGCAAGACACGCTTCATTGTGACGTTAGCGTGCATCAAAGTGTCCACGTCATTTGATCGAAGAAAAATTGATGTCCCATATGTGTCTATTGGCTGTCCAGCTCAACAGCCGTCATCCCTTCGTTCTCTTCAGTCCAAAAAGACGGAACGATTGATACGTGTCGAAAGTATACGTTCACCTTGATCTTGGATACCAAACACTTGTTCCGCGACCAGATCAACGAGGAAGGGAAAACCATTCTTTCGCTCGGCTAAAAAGACAGCAAAGACGGGACCAGGCGTTTTTCATCAGACATTTGTGTATTCGGGACGAACTCTTCTGTAATCCTGGGTAACGTAGCTTCGATAGCATGGCTCGTCTTCGAGATACAGAAAGCCCCATCGACGTGGAAAAGCGCGAGGGGGTGGTTCGCCTAAGGGCAGGGGGTCGATTCCGCCCGCCGCGGGTGTGAGTGCGAGAGCTTCGAGCAGAGAAAAGCGAAGTCTGCTTCTGCAAAGCTCGCGCTCGCGGAAAGCCGAATTCATTAGTCGAGAGATCTAGGAGGCTTAAAAATTAAAAGGCTCTCAAACAAAAACTCTCCAGCCCCAATGTCGCGTACCCTTTTTTTTTTGTTGTTGTTCTTCTCTTCCCACTCACTCCGCCGAGATACTTTCTCATTTCGTTGTTATCATTATTGTTGTGATAAATTATCGTTATTGCAGTGTGCGCATTCGAGAAACTCGTCGCGGCTCCCGCTCGGAATTTAATCCCGCGCTTTTCGTTTTTTCAAAGCCTTTGCTCCTCGTCCTCAATCCCTGAGAGGCATCCTCGACGAGCACGCGCAGCTCGAAATCGTGCTTTCGCATCGAAGACGCTTTCGCCGGAAAGCGACGCAGCGTCCGTTTGAAATCGAATACTTACGAGAAACTTGCCATCATCGTCCTTGCAATGTTATATCGCTTGTCTACGGATTCAAAAACAAAAAGCTCGCAAATTGCGTTTGCCAAATGCAAATCGAATTTCGATGTCCATTTTGATACATCAAGCGCTTTGCGGAAAGTTTCGCGAAAAAGCGTTGCCCGAATGACAATTTGTCGCTAACAATTGGCCGAATAAACAATTTCTCGAAAGAACAATTCCCGTGAAACAATTTACCGAATAAAAAATGTCCAAAATGAACAAAATGTCTCATGAACAACCCAAACAAAAAATCAACGAATTCCTTTTTTATTTGGGGGATTTTATTCGAGAAATTGTTCATTCGGCTAATAATTCTTTCGGGAAATATATCTTCGAGGAAAATGTATCAGAGATGTTGTCATTCGGGCAATTGTTTTCGATTAATTATCCGCAATACGAGAAAAAAAACGCCACTCTCTCAAACGTATAATACAAGTCCGTGTATTTAAAAACAATCGTGTTATGTATTTACAGAATTCGCAGATTCAAATTGTTCAACGCTTGTCCAGTCTCGTTTTCGCAACAGATCTCATCTTCCTGCTTCTGGTAGACTTTCGCGCTCTCTCGCTCCCGCGGCATATATACTTCCGTGCGTGTTATCGTTCCAGCGTGTGAAAAAAGAAAATACAAATTC
This sequence comes from Ophion costatus, assembly GCA_951751655.1. NCBI lineage: Eukaryota > Metazoa > Arthropoda > Insecta > Hymenoptera > Ichneumonidae > Ophion > Ophion costatus. The sequence goes on along the minus strand of OX632362.1, from coordinate 27,410,506 downwards.
GCTTAAAATGTCGAACTCGCGTTCGTCTCGCCGGATCTTTCGACGAGCGTGGGTGGTGTACCGTTCGCCTCGATGTGAGAATTTCCCGATCTCGATGCCGAGACATCCTCGACGAATTCGCAGTGCCTGTCGTCCTTCAGCCCGTACAGGTCGAGATTTCGTGCGAGGTAGCAGAGAACTCCGTCGAGAACGGCCGAACACAAAATAAACGCTGGAAGGACGATTAAAAGTAGTGTTTTTTCAACGGGGGATATACCTCAGCCCCTTCGTTGGCAGAGACAATTCGACAAAAAGTGCCCAAAATGACGAGAACATTTTTTATCCCGAAAACGTGTACTCTGGGGTTTTTGAGGATGCTGATTACGAATTTGAACTCAAAATTCAGGAATTCACAATGACGAACAAATATGGCGGATGAAAATACAACTAATACAGATTGATTTAGATGAAACTAGGTACTCGAGCTTCATATATTTCTACCTATTTATTGTATTATGTTCCATGTCATTGAATTCACCGTGAAAAATTCCTTCATTGTGACATCAGCGCTCAGCGTCCCCGAAAACCCCCGAGTACCAAGATTTATCCAAATCAAGCTGTTTCTTGCACTTTCGTCCGCCATTAAAATTTTTGAATTTTGTGTTCAGATTCGTAATAAGCGATCTCGAAAATCCCAGAGTACCAATTTTTACCTAAATCGAGTGAAATTTGCAATTTTGGTCCGTCATTAGAGCGCCGGCATTTTGAATTTTCAAATTTAAAGTTTAGATTCGTAATAAGCGACCTCAAAAATCCCGAAGTACTAATTTTCATCTAAATCGAGTAAACTTTGATTTTTGTCCGCCATATTAGCGCCGCGATTTTGAATTTCCAAATGTTGACATCAAATTCGGATTCAGCGGACCCAAAAACCCCCGTGTGAGGCTTCGATTTCAAATCAGAGCAAGTTAAATAGGGAAATAAAGGTTGACGCGCTATTGCGTCAATGCCACACAGGGCACGGAATTATTTTACGCACTATTGCGTCAGTGCCAACAAAGAGGTTAAGACGTGAAAAAAATTTGATGATTATCATGATTTTTTTTCAAAGGATACATTTCTTCACCATTTTTGAGACTCAGGGTATGTTTTAGTGATACTTTTGGGCGTTGCGTGGTATTTTTTTAATCATTAATCTTTAAAAATAGCGGAGGTATGGCACGGTCTTCCAAACGGCATTTTTATTGGCGTGACGTATAGCTAAAAAACTAATCGACCGATTCCGATGAAATTTAGTATGAATCTTGCCAACCTTATTGTTTAAAACACGACCCTGAACGTTTTTGAAAATAAAAATAGTTTTTCTTTAATTTACAACAAACTTAGCGTTTTAAAGCTCACTGTTTAATCAATTTTTAACATTTCTCACTTGCTCTTGGTTCGTATTCTGCGTATGAGTGTAAGGGACCAACACAGTGTAAAGTTTTCGAAAAATCGTTTGTTTTTCTTGCATTATCCGATAGTATAGACGGTTATAAACATGGAACTGCCAGCACCGATTGATCGTAAGTAGATAATTTATGTAAAAATTCCACACGCGAAACTTTAATCGCGTTTTTCTCGAAATGTCGTTTTTTCAAAATGGTGTGCTCTCTAAAACGAAGAGTTTTCAAGCAATCCTTCTCAAATTTTAACGCAACATTCTTCACGCCATTCTCTATCTGACCGTGGAAGCTTTGTTTTTAATCTCCATATTGTTTTTAACGAAGAACTGTCGAAAAAATTGGTTAAATTCTATCCTTTTTTCACACCGCCGATGCTTTATCAATTTTGATTTTTTTTTAAATCCCCATAACAAGATAGCGGCTTTCATACAGATTAATAATCTTGGTCATTTTCAACCGTTCAAAAAAAAATGTATAAAAATAAACGTTTAAAAAACTATTTTCTGTTCTTAGTGAGTGCTTCGATTTGACATTAAAAAATGATATTAATTAGCGTATTCTAACCATTTACAGAAAAATTCGAAAATCAGCTATTTTTCGACCCGGCACACTGCGATGATCCCTTAATAAAAGTAAAATCTTTGGGACTTTATTTTCAGATTAAGGCCTTAGGCCACAGTAACGGGTATAAAATCGTATGCGAATTTAACAATTTTTTTTTCGTATGAAAAAGTGTTTCCCTTATAAACTTAATTACACGTTTATTTAGTATGAATATCAAGCCGTTAGATTTTTTTCGATGTATAAAATGCCCGACTACTCGAAACAGCTTTTTTCCAATTAGCGTGACAAATAACTTCAACAATTTTCACTCGATTTACTTCAAATTTAAAAGTTATGTTCCTAATTGCATTTCGCAGAGAAGTACGTACGGAATTTCCGATTAATCGAAAACATTTCATTTTATGAGCAGTTTATGCACAGTTATAACGAAATTTTTCACTGAAAATTCATTTCTCAAGTTCAAATACCTACAACTTTTGAATAAAACAATCTTTTTTAAATTCCTTACGTACTTCTCTAGGTATTCTAATGTAGATTAACAAGAATTTTTGTTTTTTGTTCTAGGTCAAAAATTGTGGATGCTAAATGTCACGCCGCGGAGCGTCTAAAAAAAAGATAACAAAAGACAATATTATTAATAATAGTTCTTGGCCATTTTGTACATCGAAAAAAAATGTATATTTTGTAACAGCTTGATATTCATACTAAATAGATGTGTAATGAATTTTATGAGTGAATCACTTTTCAATACGAAAAAAAATTGTTAAATTCGCAGATAATTTTATACCCGTTACTGTGGCCTAAGGCTTTAAGGGGCGAGGGAATCCCTTTAGACGCCCGAAAATGAGTCATTTTCCCGTCGACGCTACGTGTCACGCCGTCTGATATCATCAGCTGTAACCCGTTTACAAGACCGTGCCATACCTCCGCCATTTTCAATAATTTTTTTTTTCAAAATTCCATGTAACCGTCAAAAGTAATAATGAAACTTAAGTAATAATGAAAGTAATAATGAAATGAATGAATTTGAGTAATTAGTCTCAAAATTGGTGCAGAAGTATTTCCTTTTAAAAAAGAATCATGAATAGCAGCAATTTTGTCGTCGCCAAGGGTGTTTCCCCCCTTAAGTATTTGAAAGCAGCCAAGAAAACGCTGACATCGGAGATCATTCGTAATCACATGTAGCTTGGGGGAGAGAGTGAGAGAGAGAGAGAGAGAGAGAGAGAGAGAGAGAGAGAGAGAGAGAGAGGAGCGGTTCGAGTCTTACTTGCAGAAACGTAATTGACGATATAACGGAAGTTCTCCTTGTCGTAGTACCAGCAATTTCCGCGTGCCCCGCACGAGTCATCCCAGATGAGGCAAGTCGAGTCTATTAGTGCCCCGAATATTATGGGCCCTGGTATGAGGCCGAAAAGCGATACGAACGTCAAAGTGACACCCTGAGCAAAGCTCTTGTCTCTCTTCTCGACGCAACGATAATTCACGAGTACATTGCCGATTTTGCCGGACGACACGAGAATGTGCGTTATCGTGCTTAGAACGGAGAACAAGATGTAAGCGCCGGTGCAATCGACCGGGCAGGGCCCTGCTTTCACGGTATTCGTATCGGCCAGATTGTCATTCGTGGTGGGAGGAATTGCAAAAAGTTCCAGACTCTCGTTCAAGTAGAGTCGTTGATTTCGCACGCAGCTGCAGTTCCCGTAATCCTGGCCGTCGATGATGGTGGTACATCCGGCGTGGCAGGCCGAATAATATGTCGTCAACGTTGAGAAGTGGCAGACCGGAGCGTACTTGACATCGTCGCAGGTGCAATCGACGTTGCACGTTTCCGTGAAGTTCATACTGAGAGGCCGAAGCGAGTCGAACAAGGTGTACGTTTAGTAATTTTGAGGTGAAATAGATTGAAATAAATAGATTTGGCGAATTAGGCGAAATAATCTTTGTTGGAGATTCATTAGTAATTATTAGGACGTTGAACGAGTTCCCGCTGCTTTCCAATGGATGGCGTTACCAGAACTGCGTGCGTGTGGTTTAAGATGGTAACGCACTTATTGACAAAATGCCATAAGCAAGCTTGAAATTCGGTGCATGTCATTTCGCCGAAGGGTAAACAACTTTTTTTTCGTCGTGTTCAATATGTCAAGTTTCGTGCCGAAAAAGAGCATTTAGAAGGAGTTTTACTGCACTACTTTATTTTTAAAAAGCTGCAGCTGAAGCACACAAAATTCTTGTTGAGACTTACGTCGATCATGCTCTGTCGGAAACAACATGCAGAGATTGGTTTAGACGCTTAAAAAATAACGATTTTGATGTGTTGAATTGTAGGCACTACTTCATGAAGACTTATGCCAGAAGCTGAACTTGCCGAATCATTAGGAGTTGATCGTACGACAGTTTCAAAACGTTTGAAAGCATTAGGAATTATACTTTCAACCCTCAATCCCCCAACTTGGGTCGTTTTCGTCCTGCCCAAAATCATTTTCCTCGCAGGTAGCTTAATACTTAATAAAAAAAATATATTAAAAATAAAAACGGAAAAAACCCTATTTCCCCTTGAAATGTACGGCCCAAAAATTGCCCATGGTTTTATCAGATTTTTTTCATTAGCAATTGTCGCTTTGGTAGTGTGAAAACGAAAACGACCCAGGTTCGCGGGATTAAAGTGCCTCAAATATCTTCACGGATTGAGGATTGAATGAAGCATTAATTTTCACGGAAAACAGCGAGAACTTGGTCACCATCCAAATACTTTTCGTCATTGGACTATTCGTCATTACCTGTTGAACTCTAGGTCGAGACCCTGGATGTGTGGTCCATCACAGCCAACGAAGCTGAAGGACATGGCGATCCCGCAGTAAATCAGGCCGACTAGAACATTCCAGGACAAGAGTTTCGACGCTGCGGGCTTGAATTTGCTTATGACGAATCCCGATATCAAAAAACCCATCACCATTCCGATCAGGGACACCGTGCCTGTAATCCAATGTATCGGGACGATTGATGATGTCCGTGTGACCATACGGAAAATTTCGGAATGGAAACATTGTTACCCGTGACGACGGTGCCCCCGGCTGCGGGGGTGGAAAATTGAACTTCCAGATATTTCGCCAAATACGTGATGTACGGTATGACACCCAAAATGCCACAAGTAGTACCCAGGCTGTTGCACATGATAATCTTGTTGGACATGACTCTGTTGAGGGTGATCGGAAAGTCTCGCAGGGTTGGCTTGTATTCTTCTTCTATCGGTGCCAATCGAGCCACGTCCGGTGACGTTTCATTGGCGAGTGATGAATGGAAATTTGGATCGAATTTGACTGGCGCCTCACGAAAATCCTGCTGATTTTTTACAATGCCATAGCAGATCAACAAACGCCGGCAAATATCGAATGCATGGACCGTAACATTTGACGAAAGAGAAAAATGCTACATGGAAGTAGCTAACTGATTGTGCGATGACTGGCCGAAGATCGATCAGCGGATTAGCAGACATATTTGTCATCTTGACGAAGAATTAATCTAAACTGAACAAGCAAGTGCCCATATACCTGTTTGACCTCTTTCGGTACAGGTTGCGGTAACTCCCGTGGAAACATGGCGATCAGGCAGGTCAAAACAGCCAAAAGACTGCCGAGTATGATCCATCCAAGCCACCAGGCTCCTAGCCATCTTGGGTCGTTCTGATTTATGACCGGGTGAAGGACAGGATCGATGTAGATGCTGAGACAGGCGTAGCCGAGAACGAAGCCAATCGCGGGTCCAACCGTACGAAGGGAGAATGTAAATCCTGCCATCCAATAAAAGAACGCAATTAAGGATAAATACGGTAATCCCTGCTAGATCAATCTACCAGTGAAATGAATACCCCGATTGAAATCATGACTTGCGGATGATTGATTAACGCAACTCTCCACACTTATTAACGGCTTTGATGCAAATTCTGCGACTTACACTTCTCAATAGAGGCATTGAAATGATTTATTCACCCGTGTATTCGCGTTATGCAATTGTCACCTATCTAGAAATTCAGCGGATCACTGTCAGCAATAATTCTTTCCACATCTCGCGAGGGTAAATACAATGGAAAAAGGCAATGACTGCGATAAACCGTTATCACTGGAATCCAAACGTGATTATTTTTTGCATTTTCCAAACACGCTATTCGCTTGATCACCAGCCGGAAAATAATTTTCCTGGTTTTTCGTTCGCCTCAACGGAGTTTCGTTGAACCGCTCTATCGTCATACGACCGAGAAAATTAGTTGTTCGATGAACATTGAATGGCCAATCATTTGATTCTCATTACCGAGCAGAAAAGGCGTATCTTTTTTCTTGGTGTTGTCATCGAGATAAACTTGACCAAGGCCGAAGTACAGTGTTGTACCGATCCCGAGAATAAACTGGGAGAAGAATATTAGAAGCCGTGGAAGAAGACCGGCGTCTGTGACATCCTCGGCGTTGCAGTGCTCGATGTTCCCGTCGCCGGGGCAAAGGGACAGATCGTTCTTAACTTTATTCCCGGTTTCGTTTAATACCGAACGGTCGAGATACTCCTGCGTAAGCGCCAACGCGTCATTTCCCGGACCGTATATCGCGTGTGGCAGTGCCAATACGAAACAAGAAACGGCACTGAGTCCGACACCTGTCGCCAGCCATCTCGGCCGATGTCCCGAGCCACCGTAGAATATCAGAATCAGAGAGAGAATCTGCGATATCTCGTTGCCCGAGAGGATCAATCCTGAAAATTCGATTCACGCGTTATCAAGCTTGATCGAATGAATCAATCATTTACTTGGCGGTGATTGCCCGAGGTACATATTTTACTTCTCTTCCCATTGGCTTATTGAATACTGAACAGATATTCGCGAGTCTTGTGACACTTTGATGCCGGGGACTGGATAATCTAAATTGGACAACCATCGGATATTACAGAGCTTGGAGCGTTACCTACAATACAAGATTTTTCAAAATATATAGATATGTTTTTCATTGTGTAGACTGTACTGATTGTTTACAATTTTTTCGAAATGTTTTCCTCCCGAAATATTGCAGATGAACGATAATCTGATGTGTGCCATTTTACGTGCGGTTAGATGGGCAAGACCTTCACGGTACGGGTGATGTCATTTTTAGGCTATTTAGCATCAAGATAAATAATTTCTAACAACGGATCAACGTAAACTAAACCTTTGTAAACATTTAGAAGAATGAAAACACCGATCTTACCCATAAAAAACCATATGTGTTGAATATTGACCCATCAAGCTTTGATAAAAGATTACGAATCTTGGCTGGCCAATAAGGAGCATTGCTGGCAACCTCAATGTCCGCGAACTTACTGTATTTCGACAACGCTCAATATTAACTAATGGTACTAATAAATAATCTCGTTAAATGAATATAAATAAGCATAATTATAAATGGCTTAAAATTTCGTTCTCAATTGTATAGAACATTCACTGACAAAGTTTTTTCATAATAATCATCGATAACGGTATACTTTCTCAAGTTGGTAGTAACACAAAAGTTTTTCTTATTCACGTGATAAAAATATAAAAATGCATAATTTTGCCCTCCAGTTATATATGTTATGAACGATCAGCATCTATGCAATAAATCCATATCTCGTAGGCAGTTTTTTAGGTTCAATGAAAAAAGATTGATGAACCGTCGTTTGACTCAAGTGGACTACGCCAGCCTTCGTAAAACGGAAGAATTGTTGGAATTTTTATAACCCAGCGTTGGTGATTTTCATCATTTGTTGCAATCACTTGGGGATCTCATTGAAATTGAATTTCCAAGGTGACCGTCTTTCGCGTATACCCTCTTCGTAATTCGTCTCAACTTTTGATTCTCGACGATTATCGGTTGGCAAGAAGGAAAGAGAAGCGGAGTACACAGGGATACAGTACACTCATTCGTGACAATGTATAATCAGAGCCGAGCGATAGTAATGACACGTTCGCAATGACGACATGTGTTGAAGCTCACCGACACAGGGATTCGTACGGATACGTGAATATGAAATTTCAGGAGGCGCTCACTGCAATCGGTAATCGGATTCTGACGGAAAACCACGGCTCGTAGCTCGATTTTCGTATTCAGGGAAGCTGGCGATCCATCAAGATTTACACACCGCAATAGTTTCAGATTCATACATCGACCTCGACAATGTATTCGATTGAAATTGTTTCACTTCGACTAAGCATTTTTTTCGTAAATTGGTTCTGTCACTCTCTGAACTGATCTTTCAATTGCAAGACTTTCAACGCATTTGCGAGGGTTCGAATACTTCGGAAATTTGATTTTTCACTAATCGCCGATTCGGTCTCCAACTATTTATAGCCAAGGGACATTATGCAGCTGGGATGATCACGTGAATCTCATTGTATATGCAAGATAATCGTAAGAATAATCACGGAACAGCGGAAATTCTCGCGAGGTCATTATTACACAATTGTGCGAATTCTCGTTTTACAACCAATAGGAAATAAGACGTATGGTTACGTGTATGTGAGAGCGCAAGTGCATGAGCGCGCGTGCAGGTCAACGTAGGTATGATTATGTTGAGGGGGAAGTCCCCTTTGTCGCGTAAAGAAGAGCTGATGGCCGAAAATGAACTCCGCGGGGGAGCTGAGAGACTACTTTATGACTCCGTAATCGCATACCAATCAGTAGGTCAATTAGCCACAACATTTTTGAGTCTTGAAACTTTGAACGCGTTTTTCTTGAATCTTTTTTAACGACGTACCAGATCAATCAAAAACTGGCCAATCGATCATATTGAAATTTTGCACACTTTTAGATAATATAATTATCGTCTATGTGAACCTAAAGTATATTGAAAATTATTTTGAAAAATACCTTTTCCGGTACACATACTATGGTAAAAATTTAATAAAAAATGGATCAATTGTTCATGTACGTAACATTTTGTGAATTTTCACTTTTTGTGGGTTTTTTTGGTTGACGCAGAGCACGAGGGTTCTATGAATAAAAAACTTCTTGGCTCTGATGTTTCAGATCAATGCACCAGACGCTAGGTTCAACTTTGGGGGCAACCGTCTCTGACGCAAGTGTCGAGAAGCTGGAATTTTTCAATATTGGAGGAAAAGTTTCTGTTGGAAAATCGACAGATGTAATAACACGTAGATAGAATTCTAATCGGGTAAAATAAATAGTTTTGACATTAAAAAATCTTGAAATATCGCTTATTTTCGGCTGCCTAAAGGGATCCTTCCCCTTAAGCTGCAAATTTACAAAAATTACCTCGTAACCTACATTTTGTGGATCTAGCTTCGATCGATATCTAAACTCATCCAATTCAGGTATCCAATTACCTCACTTGTGGATATTTGTCAACTCAATTATTCAATCAAATTTATTAGTACGGTAATTCAACTTGAAAGTCTCTCCGAAGAGAGACGAATCTCACCGGTAGTCTGACTGGGTATTTTAAATCGTTTTTCCAACGTCGTGAGTGTCACGACGATATAGATGAACGCCATTGCCTGCACCATACCCAGCAATCCGTACACCAATAAAAACATCTTCGTTGTGGCACGCGAACTCAACCATTTTGGATAAATGCCGCATAATCCGCAGCCATCCGTCTGTTTCATCCCTTGGTACAAATCAGGTGCTGGCTGAAATGTGTAATATCTCCACTCGTAACGGGTCTCTCGTGCAAAATAAAACATTGCGTCTCAATATTCCAATTGTCGGTCATTAAAGGCTAGTTGAACTTTTTGAAAATATCGATTTTTGGTTGCCGTAGGATTCTCAAAATTCCTTTTTAATAATTATTATTTCTTAAACATTTTAATCACTCTATAATTCTAAAATTCTAGAATTATTCCATAATTAGTATCTATTATTCTATAACTAGTATCTATAATTCTATAATTGTTCTATAATTAGTATCTATAATTCTATAATTAATAATCTATCATTTCTATAATTCTATAATTATAATTTCTCAAATATTCTCTGAAAATTTCAGGTAGTTCCGTGCAAAATTGAAGGAGTTATAGGCATTTGAAGTTAGGTCCCATGAATTTAAAAATCGTTATTCTCAAAATGGCTTTTTCAAAAACGGTGACTACGAAATCTCAAAAAGCACTGCACCGAACAACTTTAAATTTTCTTATATATTTTTTATTACAAAATTGTAAATATATAATTGTAAATATTTTTCAATATAAACATTGTAAAAGCATCTGCAAACCAAACTCTTTAATGGTAAAAACGTTTTGAAAACCTGCAAACGTTTTCCCAGAAAAAATCACAAAAATTCCTCTTTTTCCGGCCACGAGCTACGTGTAACCCGTTAAATAATTCTCTAGGTAAAAATGCGCAGTGTTCAAAAACACAAACAATGTTGGAACTAAACAGTGAATTTATTTATGACAACGAACTGAATGCTTACTTTTGAGAAATAGTGCACGAATAAGGGAGTTTTTTTTGCAAATTGAGTTTCAGGCATCTGTACCGTTTTTACATCCGATACAAATGACACCACTTTTGGTAACAAAAAAACACGAAATTTCGTACGAATTATGGTCGCGATTGGATTTTTGGTCTCTTATCGCACGTTCCGTTTGGCAAAAAATCTGGAACGTTTGAATTCACCGTGCAAGGCACACCCAGTGACCCTCCTGATGACTGCGTTTGTCCGTGCCTATGGTCAAATCCGTTATAGACGTAACGAGAGGGAAATTGAAGTGAGCGATTGAGCTCTGCTCCTCGCGGAGTTCTAGCTCAAGGTACTTCGTTGTTGCTTTTGAACTGAATTTTGCTCGGTGCAGCTTCTGATGTTCCAATGGCAATAAAAATCATGCATTTCCATTGAAATAGATTGAGGCTAATGAAAAATATATATAATTTGCAATTTCTCCGAAGTTTATTAAATTTTCGGCTTAATGATAGTTCTTCGACACGTGTTTTCTGCTCAAATTTAAATGGAGATTGAACGTGCATGAAAACCGAGTGTATTCAATTCAACATAGATGCAAAAAAACCTTCCAAAAATCTTACCAAATAATTTCCGGAGTTTTAGGAGTAAAATAAGTGCACTGTCGTTAAAAACGTTACTCCATTGACTATCCAAGTTTCATAGTCAGTATAGAGTTGGGTATAGAAGCAGAACAAGTGCAACAGTCATGCGAACGGAACGTAATTTTTTAGGATCTTCAAAAGTACTATAAAGCAGACTGTCAATTCTCTGCGATCGTCACCACGTCTAGTCCACACTGAAAATCATGATAACAAGATTGCTTCCGTGCTTCGTGCGACACTCCATACATAACGGCACACGAATGCTGCACATGTGCAGACGTATATGGATACACGTTCAATCTGTAAATGTATACGAAGAAACTAACACGAAGTCAACGTAGCTCCTTGGTAAATTCAAGACTGTAAATTTGCGACTTGCGATCTTGAACTAGAGAAGCTCAGCTTTGCCGCGAATTATATATAGATGCGATTAACCGAAAAACGTTTCTTCGACGCCACTGATGCGGTCATTAATTGACGGGCCACATCTACCTGGGTGGATGAAAATTGCAGTTTCCAAAAATATTTTTTTCCCATGGTATCACCTTTTAGCTATACTCCCGGAAAATTTCATTGAGATATTTCTAAAATTGAATAAGCTACAGCTTCTAAAAGTCGGCCGGGCGAGTGATAGCAGCACCATACTTGAGACTTTAAGGGGTTACCCCCACTTGCGATTTTGAAAAAATCGATTTTTTTATTGCATTTTTTTGAAGTATAAGTATCTGAGAATATGTCCTGAAAATTTTAAGTCGATCCGAACAAAATTGACTGAGATATAGGCGTTGAAAGAGAAGAATCCGTGAATTGAAGAACTGAAATTGAAACTTTAAACGCGTTTTTCTCAAAATGGCATTTCTGAAGTCGGTGGCCAAAATTACTCGAACACTAATGGACCGATCTTCTTGAAATTTTGCAGGCTCATTTAATACATAAAAATGTAGTCTTTAATCGTTCGATTTTTTTTTTTCGAAAAAAAATAGCCGTTGTATAGCCAAAAAACATCCGTTTTTTTCGTTAAAATCGAACCATTAACTTTGACTGTCCGCCATTTTGTGAAAAATGAATATTTTTTAAAATCCTTCGATTAAAGACTAGTTTATACTTATATTTGACTAAATCCATCCCCATTTTTTTTCTTCAGATGATCCACTTCGCCGCAATGTTGGTCACCGCAAACCGTGTATATAAAAACATTATTTCATTGACGGCCATTTGCCACTAAACAATGTAATATTTTTCAATAAAAAAATTACTGAAAGTTCTTCAAGATGTGTTCTTTAAGATGGTATATTGATCGATTAAAAAAGTTTTGTAGTTTTCTTTAAAAAAATTCATGAAAAAGGCCTTTTTTGCGCTACAAGTGGGGGTAACGCGTTAAGACCTTAGGCCACAGTAACGGGTATAAAATAATGTGCGAATTGAACCATTTTTTTTCGTCTGAAAAAGTGATTCACTTATAAAACTAATTAGACATCTATTTAGTATGAATAAAAACTGTTATAAAATATATAATATATTTTTTTACGTACAAATTGGCCGACTACTCGAAACTTCTCGAAACAGCTTTTCTCCGATTAGCGTGACAAATAACTTCAACAATTTTCACTCGATTTACTTCAAATTTGAATGTTATATTCCTAATTGCATTTCGCAGAGAAGTACGTACGAAATTTCTGATCAATCAAATACTTTTCATTTTATGAGCAATTTATGAGCAGTTATAACGAGATTTTCCACTGAAAATTCATTTCTTAAGTTCAAATACCTACAACTTTTGAATAAAACCATATTTTTCACATTCGGTACGTACTTCTCTAGGTATTCTAAGGTAGATTGACGAAAATTTTTGTTTTTTTTCTAGGTTTCCAGCAAAAATTGTGGATGCTCAATGTCACGCCGCGAAGGGCCTAAAAAAAGATAACAAAAAAAATATTAGTAGTCGGCCATTTTGTACATCGAAAAAAAAAATTCTAATAGCTCGATATTCATACTAAATACATGTGTAATTCATTTTATGAATGAATCACTTTTTAATACGAAAAAAAATTGTTGAATTCGCACATGATTTTATACCCGTTAATGTGGTCTAAGACCTTAAGGGGGGGGAAATCCCTTTAGACGCCCGAAAATGAGTCATTGTTCATGACTATTTCAAAGGTGATGAAATAAACGCATCATTTTAACTTTTTGACATTATCTTATTACAACTTGCAAATGTAAAAAAAATCTTTTTTAAACAAAATAAAATTGCGGCGTTGTAAGGTATTCCTTTAGGCGCCTTTTGAAAAACTGCTCACGTTATAGCTCGAAAAGCGACTAATCGATCTGACTGAAATTTTGGGAGGTTTCTCACTATAACATTATTGGAAGGATATACCTATAGTATTGAGATTATCGCGTCAATAACTTACTTTTTTGGGGTAAGAATTGTCGAGAAAATGGTTAAAAAGTATGAAAATTTGATTACAAAACCTACTTAATTTTTAATGTTATACTTTTTTATATTTCTATACGCATATCCTTCCCATTATGTTATAGTGAGAAACTCCCGAAAAACTCAGCCAGATCGATCAATAACTTTTCGCGCTATAGCATCAACAATTTTTCAAAAGACGCCTAAAACAATACCTCATAACGCCGCCATTTAGGATTGTGCAAAAAAGAAAAAAATATTAACACTTGAAAGTTGTAATAAGATGTCAAAATTTTAAAAGGACGCGATTATTTTATCACCTTTAAAAAAAACATGATAAATGATTCGATTTCGGGCGTCTAAAGGGATTACCGCCCTTAAACACGATTTTCTGGAAACACTGTTTTTCAAATCGGTGGACGTGATATCTCAAGAACCACTTGACGGATTGTTTCCGAATTCACAGGAGATACGATTCGAACCATTTTAATGTCGAGGACGGACTAATTTTTTAAAAATCAATCTTCATTTTTCATTAGTTACGTAAAATTGACGACTTGTTTCATAGATTTCGTATGCTTGAGTTTCAATTCGTTGCCACGTTGTTGAAAAAATGATTTTGAAAATTGGCGATCGTCAACGGCTTGTATCTATTGTTAACTTGCATAGCCCGTTTGGTTTTTTCATTTCAGATGGACCGTTTAAGCTGAAGTGCCATCGCGAAACATAACGAAACAAATTGCATCTTTTGCCAAGAGCCATGTTTTTGTTGTTTTTCTGTATTTTTCGTGATTTTTATATGGCTCTCAATATATGTACCTTTGTGGTGAAAAAAAATGCATTTCTTTGTCACCAACCGTTTTCCAGAAAAAAATCGGAATATGGATGTAGCCCCTCAATCAACGACGGACACGACATTTTGAGATGACAATTTTCCTTTATCCTGTCGTTTTATTTTTACTTAAGATAAAAAGTTCGTCGTTGCGATCACTACCTGCTTCTTCTTGAACACTTGGATCTTCATGATGGTAAAACTTTGTCTCGCACTTGTGTCATCAACGACAGAAAGTGGGAGAGGGAGGAAAAGTTTCTATTTTTTTGGTCGCGGTATGCACCGTGAACTGTCGAACGTGTTTTTGATCGAACGAACTCGGCTACTGGATAGGAAAAAGTGTCTTTACGGTCAGAAACTCACTACGCTTGTTAACGGAACTTTCAATACGATAAATGCTGCCATTAGCTGACAGATAACGTTGATAAATTTCACGGCAGTCTTGCTATGGTCGCGCGGTTAAAAACGTCATCGAATTCGTCCCCGTCGAATGCAACGTCAAAACGTGTCACCCGTGAGAATCAAAGAACAAGATTGTTGAGTGCCGTCAGTTTGGGTCGGTAAATCTGATTACTCCAATCTTTCGAACCGGAAGCCACTCATTTTGGTTGGTAATAAAGTGAATAATAATCGTGAATTATTGAAAAGATACATTATCCGTTGAACCGTAAGCGATGAAATCGCGCATTGACAAAGGTCGTGTTTTACCTAATCAAATGGACTCTACTGATGAATGAATTCAACTACTGATGGCTGTAATCAGAGAACACAGCGTCAAGACTATTTTTAAAATCACTAACAAAGCATAGCTTTATCAGAATGAATAAATATTCAGCTAATTAAAAAAATCAACTGCACAGACTTTTTGTAAAACTTTTATAATAATGGCTCGCGAAAAACTGAATAGTTCATATTTATCCATAACATAAGTATGGAATTATAAAAATTGTGAACAACGTAAAAAAAAACTTCGGCTTATTCTCACACGGAGTGCGTGTAAAAATACACCGTCAATCACATAATCCTCCTCATCGGATCGACGGTTTATTGTTGCAGAAAAACGAACATTCTGTGCTTAAGTGTCGAATTGAAAAAGCGTTTAAAACATCCGTTCTTTTTTCTATCTCGATGGGTGGGCATCCGGTGGATCGATCGGAATCGCGAGCGTTAAGTACTTCCGCTTATCGACGTGTTCCGATACTTCGACACTGTGTGAAGTACTCGCCCAACGAATTTCTTACGCTTCTAATTACATCATCGAAAATGTACTTTTGTTCCGTAAAACCTGTATTTGTGCATTATGAAGGGAGTCAAAATTTCTCGAATTATTGAATTATTGAGGGCCATTAAAAAAATACCGAAACATTGTACATCTTAACAAAAAGCAGCAACATTTTTTGTAGATCGGACAAAAAAGGGAGACACCTGGAATAACTGAATTGACTTTTTCCATTGCTGCGCCTATTGCACCACTCAATTATTTCACTTTTTGCAGTTTTTTTCTTAATTTTCTCCCAACAAAAGTCATCATTTTGCCCAGAGCACGAAGCGAGTAAATAAGTGAGGTTTTTTTGCATTCCACTGAAAAAAAAAACATTAAACACGGGAAACAAAATTTAAGAAACCTTGCACATCGACTAAAAGTACCTGCGATCCGTAATCAATCAAACGTCACGCCATCAGACTAGAAAAAAGAAAGAAAACGGAGGTCGTTGAAACTGTACCTTTTTCCTCACCAAATAACTTGTGAATTGAATCAAAGTAAAAAAAAAACATCGGAGTACATTCATAGATTATTTTGTTTTCTTACCTGGGGTGCCATTAAATTAGATTGAAAAATAAATGTATGAAAGATTAAGGGGTTACCCACACTTGCGATTTTGAAAAAATCGATTTTTTTATTGCATTTTTTTGAAGTATAAGTATCTGAGAATATGTCCTGAAAATTTCAAGTCGATCCGAACAAAATTGACTGAGATATGAGCGTTGAAAGAGAAGAATCCGTCAAACGAAGAACTGAAATTGAAACTTTAAACGCGTTTTTCTCAAAATGGCATTTCTGAAGTCGGTGACCAAGATTACTCGAACACGAATGAACCGATCTTCTTGAAATTTTGCAGGCTTATTTAATACATAAAAATGTAGTCTTTAATCATTCGATTTTTTTTTCGAAAAAAATGGCCGTTTTATAGTAAAAAAACCGCCGTTTTTTTCGTTAAAATCGAACCTTTAACTTTGACTGTCCGCCATTTTGTGAAAAATGAATATTTTTTAAAATCCTTCTATTAAAGACTAGTTTATACTTATATTTGACTAAATCCATCCGCATTTTTTTTTCAGATGATCCACTTCGCCGCAATGTTGGTCACCGCAAACCGTGTATATAAAAACATTATTTCATTGACGGCCATTTGCCACTAAACAATGTAATATTTTTCAATAAAAAAATTACTGAAAGTTCTTCAAGATGTGTTCTTCAAGATGGTATATTGATCGATTAAAAAGTTTCGTAGTTTTCTTTAAAAAAATTCATGAAAAAGGCCTTTTTTGCGCTACAAGTGGGGGTAACGCGTTAAGCTCTCTAGCACTCAGAGCTAGGAAGATTAAGCTCCATGGTCAAAGTTCAAGGAAATTGTACTGAAAAAGCAGCACCAGGATACGTGCAGTCTCGAAAATATAGTTCCGACCAACAAATCCGTTGTAATAATTACAGGAGATAGTTCTCGATCATTTTTCAATAGAGCAAGAAGAGTAATAATGTATCGAACCTTTTGACAGCTTGACTCGACACGTTCAAATTGTCTGTGTTGTTAAGATCCACATGGACACGAAGGGGTGGTTTTCTAGGCCTTCAATCGACCCAATTACACTCTCCCTTTTTCTTTCCCTTTCTTCCTCCCTCTCTCTCACTTCGCTTTTGTCTTTCCCCGTCGTTCACGTTCGTCAGTGAGATTGTTGAATAAAGGTAATGTTATCAACCAAGATTTATCCCCGCGGCGGATGTAGGAATAAATGTTCACGGCCGAGATCGAGGATGGTCGATCTCTCGTCTATTATCGCGGGATAACTGAGTGAGAACGATGGTAGATCTCCCCTACTACCTTCGTTTCAATGGAAAGATAAAGTCATTCAAAGTCCTGTCGGTTGCCGCCGCTCTTTCGCGTTGCGGAGCTGAAGTCTCGGATAAACCGTAGCGCGGTTTGATCGGTGCTGACATCTAGATGAATCGCCTCACTTCGTTTCTACTCAACTCGGAAGGTACACACTTTGTCTCCGAAAAAAAGACACGTTCCAAATCGTCAAAAATACATTCTACCGCGAAGCAATTTCTTTTTGTACAAATTGCGCTCAATAAAATTTCACCTCTGACGACGCCTCTGAAAAATCGCGGAATCAGCTGTTCGTTGGCGTTGTTACAATCAATTGACTCAAAACATTGTTGATCATTTCAACCTTTATTGTTCATTACCTCGTCACAATTCATTTCAGTCTCCATTCATTTTGCCAATGTCACAATTAACTGTGAAACGAACTGAAAAAGTTCAACAATTCAACGCACTGGCTATAAGAATGTAAAAAATTCTCAATCATTTTTACAAACCATCGATTTTTATCGCTCTTCGGTTAACATACTTCGGTGTACCCGCAATTGAAAATAAGGCATCTCACACCCGAGTTTACGGCACGTTTTTATTTTTTTTACACACTTTTTTAGTATCGGTTTTTTTCTTCTTTTTATCAAAATTTTTTTGTTTTCATCAGATTTTTTAATTTTTATCCGATTTTTACTTTTTTTAAAGATTTTGAAATTTTTCTCACACTACGAACAATTGTGAAAAATAATGTTTTATCAGTTTTTGTTGTTATTTTCATCAGATTTTTTGTTGCTATCAGAAATTCCAATCTTTATCTGATTTTGACGTTTTTGAAAATTTTCAATTTTTGTCAGATTTTTAAATTTTCTTAAAAATGATGAACAATAATGAAAATGTACACATTTATGAACAATTATGAAAAATATTTTCTCGGTTCCGTTTGTTGTTTCTATCAGATTTGTCGTTTTTATCGGTTTTTTCGTTTTTATCAGTCTTTTTATATTTTTACCAGATTTTTAACTTTTCGGCCGATTTTTACGTTTTTTACAGATTTTCAATATTTTTTTCGGATTTCCAAATTTTTCTCTCAATTATGAACGAATTGCGATTCCATTATTACGGAGTCGATGTAAGACGACGAACTGCCAGGGCCCACTACGCGTCTGACAAGCAAAAGCTGTGTCCGGCTCGCTCGTTCGAAATAACGTTCGGACGGGAATTTTGGATATCCGCTGTAACGGCGTGGACCAAGTGTTGCATGATTAATGGCACATCGACGATTCGTTATTTTACACATTAATTATTCCGATATAATTGAACGAATCGTCACGGCCAACCCTCGTGAATCATCGCGAAAAAAAAATATCTTGCCGCCTTCGACAAGCAACATTTTCGAATCTGAGATCGTGAAAAAATGATCAGTTTCCTGCGCCAAAACTCGATCGAAATTCCTCACTTTCACCTACGCCTCTTTTTCTCCAATCTCAATATTATTCCAAAGATCCAGGGACGGAAAAAGTGCTGCGTATCTCGAAAGATGGTCGTATCGTAAGACGTACAAGTGGTGCTGGTGTAGTTCGAGGATCCCAGCGAGCCGAGTTATTTCGGTACATGTAGACAACTGTAGGCAAGCAGGCGAGTCAATGGCAGTAGTGACGTTCCGTGGCGGTTCGGACCATACGTTTCGTGCATCGTCCAGGGCCGTTGGTACTCGTCATTCGCGCTTTCCTCGTCTCTCTTGCTCGCCGGATACCAAGTGCGACCCCGCGTGGATCATCGTCGGCGCTGCGTGCAAAAAAAGAAGCAAAAAGGACGAAGTTTCGGGGCAAAAAAAATCGCGGCACAAAAGAGTGAAGCGCGAAATAAATGAATTTCTTCGTTCAGCGAATCAAAAACACACGCGCGCAACTCGTATTTTCTCTTAGAGACAATATATTTGTTTGGTGTTTATTTTTTTTTTTTTTTTTTTGCATTAATCTAATATACCACCGTATAATATTATTACTGAAGATAACAAGCGATATATTACAACTGATGACCTCGTAAACGCGACAATACGTTGAACATCCACATATCGAAGCGAAAATCCGATTGGATCGACGCGCACTTTTTACCGATACAATTTCATTTTTTTTTTCTCGCCGAGTTCAATCCTTTTGCTCGTTTTTTTTCCCCTTGCGTTTGATTCTCGTGCTGCTTCGTAACTGCGCTTTTACTTTCCCTTCGTCTCACTGCTTGATCTCTTCCGTGTATATCATACGTTTAAGTACAATTTTTAAATAATATAATCAGATAAACAATGTGTACTTGTAAATAATTAATAATAGTAGCAATAATAAGAGTCAATAATAATAATCGTAATAATGATAATAGTAAAATGGCAATAATAATAAAATAATCGTCGCAATAGTGGCAATAATGATAATAATTGTTAATTTATTTAACTATTAACCTATACGAACGAATATAATATTATTTTCATATCCGTACGATTAATTATCATTATCCAGACTTAATCGTTAAACTTTCACGCCAACGTCGCGTTAATCCTTCTCTACTTTCTTACTTTCTCGGTCGCGCGTTCCCGTCTCTTTATACAAGTACAATTTTACGATTTTCAATGCCGATTTTCGTTTTGTTTGTTTCTTTGTTTTTGTTTGTTTTCCATTTGCATTTTTCATTTTCTCCGTAGCTCGGCATCGCCCCGTTCTTATGAAATATTTACCGTAAAGGACTAACGAACAAAGTAACTTCCTCACTTGAGTCACTAAGATTTTAAGACTAGACAGCCTCATTCCATTAGCTCTCCGAGACCCCTCTGTCTATCTCACTCACTCTCTCTCCTTTTCTCTCTCTCTCTCTCTCTCTCTCTCTCACTCACTCTTTCCTCTTCCTCCACGTTTATTTCTCCATAGTCTTCGATTCTTCGCGATTCCCATCTCCTTCTTTCTTCATTGTTTTCCTCTTTCTTTTCCTTTGTTTTATTTCAAACTCCCGTTTGTTCTCGCTATACAAAACTGGCACACGTCCTTGTCCGGCGAAAACTTTCATTTCCGCGTGTGTCCGTTTTCCCATCCCTTATCGAAATGGACCAACGCGTTCTCACTGACTAGCATCTAACCGACGAATGCGTATACGGACCGCGAGTCGACTCGAACATATCGACATAAGGCACCAAAAGACACTTTCCGATCGATCGAATTGTCAAAACTTTCGTGTTTTATTTTTTCGCAAAATTCTTGCCGCGAGTGCCACAATAGTGAAGATTTGACTCGACGGAGATTCGAATAGCAGGATTAATGAGTCGAGTGGCCGAATCGTATTTGCGAGAGCAATTAGAAGCGTTATTTATTTTGTATTATTAGTAAAGTTCACCTGTGTCTCTGTGTAGAAATTTTTGTATCGCATGTGTTGCGTTATCTATCTTAATTCGTGCCATCGAGGTATACAGGGTGTCCCAAAACCGAAGGCGTTTCCTGAAATGGGGAGGTTGGGGATGAAATTCTGAGTCGATTTATATAAGCATGTATGGGTCTCAGATCAACCGCTGAATTATTATTGATTTTTAAAGACGGGCCAATCAGATCCACCCGCCTTTAAAAATGAATAATAATTCACGGGTTGATCTGAGAGCCATACATGCTTATACAAATCGACTCAGAAATTCACCCCCCAACCCCTTATTCCAAGAAACGCATTCAGCGCTGGGACACCATGTATATAATATATATATATTTAAGTGTATATATATTTTTTTTTTTTTACTTATGTACATCTACACATGCATGGACCGTTCCGCGTCAACTTTATCGCCCAATTTTACAAACGTTTTGCCAACATTGTTCGAAGCGTCCGATACCAGCGAGAATTAATCAAGATGCTTTCGAGTGACCACTATCGGCGTAAAAAAAATTGAAACTTCAGCTCAATTTTGCTTCGCAGTGCGTTTTCGTTCCATTGTACACGTTTTTTTCAGTGCCCTCCAATGAATATACGTCTTCGCGATCGATCCTCTCTCCACTTTGTAATAAGGAGCTGGCGAACAAAACCGGACTTGTCCACCTCGTAAATTTTCTTTAACATTTGTTTTTCATGTTTTTCAACCACACGTCTATTAGCTCTCGAAATAGCTACCCTTTCAAGCGAAAGGGCAGTTTTTGGGCTAAAAAAATTAACGTAGGTGGACAAGTCCGGTTTTGTTCGCCAGCTCACCAAACGTGATCGACGAAATGAAAAAAAATAACATCGTCGACCGATATCGGAGAAAACATCAGTGTATCGCTACTATCCAAAACTGAGGCAAAATTGTTCGATTCTTCGAAGAGATCAAAAAAAAAAGAAACTCGGTTCATCTCCGCGTACTTTTGGACTGTCGTGAAGAATATTCATCGGAGGCACTCTGCCTCTCGTCGCTGAAGTCTCGCCCTCGAAAAATCGTTAATTAACGCTCGCGTAAGTACTTCGAACTTTGAACGGTTGCAACGAAAGAACGAAAAAAAAAAAAACGCAAAATTCCGATGGCCCAGTTGGCGTGGAATGTCTCGTGTGCAGTCGTTTGCGAAGGCCACGATGAGAAAGACACTTTGCGACTCGCTCCGAGCGACAAAGGCAACCGCGGTTAGAGTTTTTGACGTACGAGTGTGTCCGCAAGATTGAGAGAAAAAAAAGGAACGGAGAAAAAAAACGATATTTTGGTCCTTTTATCGAACGTGTGCGCGTGGACGAAATTGTTGGAAACGATATTTCTTTTTTTTTTTTTCGATCTCACGAACGTCTTCACGATCGTTGATGAAGGTAAAAAAAAAGGAGAGAAAAAACAACTGGAGAAACGCGAAGCTCGAATCTACAGCTCGAGTTCCGTAAGGTGTAATAACGATACTGCACAGCGCGATGCGACGTCCCTTTACGAGAATCCCGTGAGTTCGTTTTACAATAACGAAACGTATCTTACAAACTCGGAGACGAGAAAATTGTCTCACGATTTTCAACTGCGATAATAACTATCGTGCACTATCCGTAAACGTATTTATACATAATATCTATACATATATATGTATACTAGGGTGATTCGTTTCGGGGCAACTTTTTTTTTGACCCATCGTGCCCGAAAACCTTTAGTTGGTACCCAAAGACGAAGTTTCGTGAAAGAGGGGTGTTGTCGAAAAATATTTAGCGATCGCAAATAAAAATTGAAGGTTTCCCATTTGATTAACATTGAAAAAAAAATGTTTTTCTCATTATTAGTGTTACCGTTCCACGAATTTTGATATCGCGATATTTTCCAAGTGGGTGCTCATAGGAAATGTGATACTCTACAATAAAGTTCGTTGAGCCATGTTCGTAAATTCAACCGTTTCAGCGGTATCATTATTTGGAGTGAATATTGTATGAAAATATCTATTGAAACGGCTGTAACGCCTAAGCTATTAGATATATCGAAAAAAATTCGGATGAGAAGTTTGTAGAGAAAGTAATTTGCTATAAAAAAGTCCTATAAGCCGAGCCCGTAAATTCAACTCTTTCACAGCTAGGTGGATGAAGTAAAATAGATAGATTTTTTTTTGTTTGCAAACAAACAAACAAAAATCTATAGCTGAGAAAGAGTTGAATTTACAGGCTCGGCTTATGAGACTTTTTTGTAGCAAATTACTTTCTCTACAAAGTTCTTATTTGAATGTTTTCGATATATCTCATAGCTTAGGCGTTACAGCCGTTTGAATAGATATTTTCATACAATATTCACTTGAGATAATGATACCCGTGAAACGGATGAATTTACGGACATGGCTCAAGGAACTTTATTGCAGAGTATTATATTTCCTATGAGAACCCACTTGGAAAACATCGCGATATCAAAATTCGTGAAATGGTAACACTAATAATGAGAAAAACAGTTTTGTTCAATGTTAATCAAATGGGAAACCTTCAATTTTGATGCGCGACCTCTAAATATTTTTTGACAACACCATCTTTCACGAAACTTCGTTTTTGGGTACCAACTGAAGGTTTTCGGGCACGATGGGTAAAAAAAAAGCTGCCCTGAAACGAATCACCCTAATGTATACACGTGTATACATTTTAACATATACATGTATACGAGGCTACGAGTTATTGGTCACGACCCAGCAAGGCAAGTAAACCATTTTTTTCGAGATATTATTTTTTCAGCAAAGGGCAGGCAACTTTAAAAAATAAGGAACAATTGTTCAATAGAAGCAAAGATTTTATCATTTGTTGTTTGAAGACACGGTCAGAAATAATTATCAACAATAAAATGAGAATAATTTGCAAACATTTTTGCATCCGAGGTCCAAACTCTGAGTCTAATAATTATTCATATTTCGTTGTTGATACTTCTTCGCTACTGTTTCCTCAGACTGCAAATAATTTTTGAAAACTTCGATTCCGTACAACTTTTTTTTATTCATTTTTTAAGGCACCTACCCCACACTTAAAAATAACAATATATGTAAAAAACGGGCCACTCGAGCATAAAGCATTGTGGGCTTATTTGACGGCTTATTTGACGGAAAAAAAAGTCCCGCGAGCCTTCCATGAGATCGCGACCAACAGCCAGTAGCCTTGCACATACATATGCATTCGTATTCGTACCGTAATGATCTAGTCGGACGTTGAGCTGTTTCCGAAATTGTACAACGTCGCAAAGAGTCTCGCGGATACGAATTACGCCTGTGTAAATTCGTCCAACAGTAGCAGAGCTTCGTACGTCGATATAAATAGTATAACACTAGTATCTCTCTTTGGAGGACGATTGGCTGGCTGCATCCGACATTGCCAATTTTGGCTCCTAATTATATACGATGGGGACGTGGGATACGTGGATGTGTCTGGAAGGAAGATAGTCTACAGGAGCTTTTCCCAGCAACTTCCGTACTCTTTTTTTTTTGTTTAAATACGAAACTTTTTTTCCAAGTGCGAAAAGAATGGGAGAATTTTTGGAAAAATCATCGACTGTTTCGTTGGGTTGTTGATTTTTTTTGTTTTTTTTTTTTTTTGTTTTTTCGTGGACAGTAAAGTTTGATCCCGATTGTTTTCGATTCTGTTCGTGTTTCGTCCATGGGGAAGGGATTGTTGGAGAAACGATGGAAAATAGACTGCCGATTGGATCCATTGATCATCGATCGTTCGATCTTCGAACGATATTCGCGAAAAGAAACAAAAAATTGACCCAACCGTCGTCTGTCTCTATCGGCGTCGTTTCGCGGACAGCTCTCGAGTGACGATCGGAAAATACAATTTCGATCGTCGTTTGACAATTCCCTCGTGACACGAATGATCGTTGTTGCCTTCTCGAAGAGATTCGAGAAGAAAAAAATACGGATCGAATATTTCGATCGGTCGATTCTTCGAATACGAAAGGAGGAAAAGAAGCAAATTACCGAATCTCGTTTCGGTATCGACGAACTTTGTGATGTCACTCGAGTCAACGAGATTGTTATTTTCGAGGGAGGGGGAGGGGGGTACTCGTGTCCGGCGATAATCTTCTCGAGGTTGTTATTGTTCTCGTTTTGTCCGCGTGGTGTCCAACGTTTTTTTGTTTTTTTTTTCACTCTTGAGACGAACTGGTCGACCTCGTCTACTGGAGTCTCGCTTCCTGGGGTGTCGTCTGATAAGGCAATCCCGGAAAAGCCGCGCCGGCCCCTGAGCCAGGTAGACCGGCTGCACCTGGCAATGTAGCGTACGTGTAAGGAGTTACGTAACTCGCCGCAGCTGCGTTCGCTGCAACACACAATCGGACAGTGTGAAGAAAAAACAAAACATGCATCAGACGTTTCAGCGGATTTTGTTTTTTCACTATTTTTTTATTTATTTATTTTTTTTTTTTCGTCGATCTCGTAAGCGTATAATTATTCTTTTTCTGCATCAGAGAGAATCAACGATTCGTTACGAGATGGAACTCTAATGAAAATTGCATTATTTTGATACGTATTATGGGAGACTTTCTACCTGATTGAGTCCAATAAACCGACTTTTTGTTGGTAACATTATCCGAAAGTCCGAAAAGTGCTTTTTGAGGAAGGAGAGAGCTTACTACGTTCCCCTGGAATAGCTGATTAGCTGTAAGATCAAAAATTCTCGCTTTACACACCCGTCGAACAAATTTTTCGCAAAACCGTTTAATGCGAAGAAAAAAAAAAGCATTCGGCAAAATTCCGTCGATCACGCATCCGTGAGGGACGAAGCAACCGAGGAAATTTCACATGCGTAGAGGGAAAAGCTCGGGTCGCTGCATCGACTACGGAGAATGGAAAACTATTCCATGTTTCTTGCAAACGAATATTAATTTTCCGAAAGTAACTCTGCGCGCGAGAAATGGTATTTTGTTTCTTCGCAGGAACTCGAGCAGTTGAACTTGTTTTTTTTTTTTGGCAGATATACACCTATGAGCCGGAAAAAGGTCATTTTTGTGAATTTTTTCAAGAAAAACTATTTGAAATTTCGGATTGGGGTTTTCATTATCTAAAAGTATATACATTCAAAAATATGTTTAATTTTCTTTATTTAAAAATGTCAAAAATATACAAGGATATTGTGTGATCCTTGGAGCGTCGTAAGAAAATCGGTACCCAAAATTTCTCGAAAACCAATGAACCGATTGCCTTGAGGTTTTTTGTGGTTATTCTATACACGATTATCTAGTACTTGTCATAGGATTTTTTTTCCGTTACTCAGTTTTTGTTTTATAGGCAAAATAATAACTAATTTTTGGCCCAAAAATCACTATTTGTGTTCAAACGTCCGCCATTTTGTCATAAATCGATATTTTCAAAATCGGCTTTGACAAGTACTAGATAACGGTGTATAGAATAACCGCAAAAAACCTCAAGGCAATCGGTTCATTGGTTTTCGAGAAATTTTGGGTACCGATTTTCTTACGACGCTCCAAGGATCATACAATATCCTTGTATACTTTTGATATTTTTAAGGGGTTACCCCCACTTGCGATTTTGAAAAAAATCGATTTTTTTTATTGCATTTTTTTGACGTATAAGTATCTGAGAATATGTCCTGAAAATTTCAAGTCGATCCGAACAAAATTGACTGAGATATGAGCGTTGAAAGAGAAGAATCCGTGAATTGAAGAACTGAAATTGAAACTTTAAACGCGTTTTTCTCAAAATGGCATTTCTGAAGTCGGTGACCAAGATTACTCGAACACTAATGAACCGATCTTCTTGAAATTTTGCAGGCTTATTTAATACATACAAATATAGTCTTTAATCGTTCGATTTTTTTTTCGAAAAAAAATGGCCGTTTCATAGCCAAAAAACGGCCGTTTTTTTTCGTTAAAATCGAACCATTAACTTTGACTGTCCGCCATTTTGTGAAAAATGAATATTTTTTAAAATCCTTCGATTAAAGACTAGTTTATACTTATATTTGACTAAATCAATCCGCATTTTTTTTTCAGATGATCCACTTCGCCGCAATGTTGGTCACCGCAAACCGTGTATATAAAAACATTATTTCATTGACGGCGATTTGCCACTAAACAGTGTAATATTTTTCAATAAAAAAATTACTGAAAGTTCTTCAAGATGTGTTCTTTAAGATGGTATATTGATCGATTAAAAAGGTTTTGTAGTTTTCTTTTAAAAAATTCATGAAAAAGGCCTTTTTGCGCTACAAGTGGGGGTAACGCGTTAAATAAAGAAAATTAACCATATTTTTGAATGTATATACTTTTAGATAATCAAAACCCCAATCCGAAATTTCAAATAGTTATCCTCGAAAAAATTCACAAAAATGACCTTTTTCCGGCTCCTAGGTGTATATCTGCCCTTAAAGAGCACCCGAGAAGCAGCTACAACTTATTCCATCGAGAAGGAATGACTTTTCCCCAACTGCGTTCCCCAGCCACACGTTTGCATGCGCCAGACGTAATATGAGATAAACATACCTACCGAGTACGTATATCGCGGACTGACTGGTTTTTCGAAAGATTAATTTTTGAATATTGCCAATGTTTTTTGGCCAACAAGGTAGAAAGATCCCTCGATCGTTTTTGTTTTATCTTGCCGAATTGAAGAAATAGCTCCTTCGCGCAACAGTGCCGTTAATTTTTTCGACCATAACGGGACGTATAGTTATCCAACAAACGAAAAGCCAAAGCGACAGATCCTCGACCAGCAACACGGTAAATCCACCCGCCAATGCCCCACCACCACCATCACCATCAACATCATCATCGTCATCATCATCGTTCATCATTGTCGTGCACCATCGACAACTGCAACATCACAGCGCGTAACGGACGAGTCGCGTGCATCTTTTTTCCCCTCTCTCTCTCTCTCTCTCTCGTGTGCTATAACGTGTGAGCGTAAAACATGCAACTGTCTATTTTCCAAGATTCACGTCCAGCCGTGTCTCCCGTTAGTCGGTAGATTCGAGAAAAAGGCTACTGAGGGAACAAAATTTTCGCGTACGCGAGTGATTGTATTTTGGAAGAAATCCCCCGCGATCCAGTCAAATCATTTGTGATGTCTTTCAGAATCATTTCTGCCAAGTTGTCTTTCGTGAATTGACAGTACGCATCGTTCGTTATGTCACTGAAGTTTGCATCATTGGCACGCAACGTAAGTTTTTAAAATATTTTATTTTCCACGTATTTGTTATTATTAAAAATCTTTATTTCCATATGTATATTGTAACCGGTAAATAAATAGCTTGAAAAGTGGTCGAAGGATTTTCGAAGGCGCACTACGCCAAAAGAAATCAAAGTAATGCAGAAATATTCATTTCCGTTGCGTGCCAACGATGCAAACATCAACCTCATTCGTAGACGTTGCGGGCAATCGACGCTCGACAAGAAACGTTTCCCATCGTCACTGATCTGCATTGGATGGCGGTGGACGTCACGGAAAAGCAGCCCGTCCGAAGAGAAAACACCTGAGAAGAAGCCACTGAATTGGGTCCAAAAGATGTCACATTGATGTTTCGACGTTTCGACCTGCATCGATGCTGCTTGACTACCCCGGAGTTTATCCGACTCCTGTCAATGTGCAAGGACACGGACAAATGTCGCATTGACGTTGCCATATGACGATCTCTGCTGTCTGTAGCCTATCTTCGCGTGCGCGACTGCTGACACTGATCTACCGTGCAATACTTGGCGCGACAAGACTACCAGAAGCTCAGTTCCAACGACACTTTACGACGAGAAAGGGGACTCGATGCAAATTTATAAGACATCCCCTCGGGATTAGGCATTCTCGGGAGACCCGTGAGTGTGGCCGCACAAGAAAAACGTGCTGCAACATCGGCAAAAAGCTTTGCTTCAATGAAGTTCGTGCGTAAAGATAGCAAAGGAAAAGGATCCTTGTGGACTCTCAGCGTGTTTCCTCTTCGTGCAAAGGTCAGGCCCGAAAGTTTTGTAACGATGTTCTTTCCGTGTATGATATGTATGTGTGTGTGATGTTGTGTGTGATGTTGTGTGTGATGTTGTGCGTGATGTTGTGTGTGATGTTGTGTGTGATGTTGTGTGTGACGTTGTGTGTGATGTTGTGTGTGATGTTGTGTGTGACTTTGTGTGTGATGTTGTGTGTGATGTGCGTGTGTGATGTTGTGTGTGATGTTGTGTGTGATGTTGTGTGTGATGTTGTGTGTGATGTTGTGTGTGATGTTGTGTGTGATGTTGTGTGTGATGTTGTGTGTGATGTTGTATGTGATGTTGTGTGTGATGTTGTGTGTGCGTGTTCGTTTTTTGTTCAAATCGCTACCATTGCCACGAAGCATTGACGGCAGATAGAATGTCAGTGGGGTTTTGTCCAATCGATGATGTCCCATAAGACCCGGACTCCCGGTAGTGTTGCCGTTATGCTGATGCTGCTGATGTTGGTGTTGCTGCTGGTGTTGTTGGTGGTGTTGTTGATGGTGGAGGCGATTGGCGAGTTCGTTGCTGTCGATTGGGCTCTTGTGGGCGCTTTTGAAACACATACCGGCGGCTGCGGCGCTCGTGTAAGGCGAATACGCGTCGGCGAAATTGTAAGATGTGCCGGGATAGCTCGCGGCCGCGGCTGCCGCGTTCTGATACTCGTAGAATTGCGACGCAGCCGCAACGGCAGCCGCGTGACTCAATTGCGTCGTTGGTAGCTGAAGAAGTTGCCCACCGGGTGTCGCCGCGGTCAGATAAGGCGATTGATACATGTAACCCGGTGGTACTCTGCAAACATCAGAATAGAACGTCATCAGTACGGAAAGCCTGTGGGATCGAACGTGATAGCCGTTGTTTTTTTTTTTAATTCGTGAAGAGGATCGGCAATCAACGTTAGGAAAGAAACGACGGTATTGTTTGCGCTAAAGTCCCCAGGGAATGGAAACGCATCGGGAAATATTTCCGAAACGACCATCAGTTCGTGTACAAAAAAAAAACAAAAACATCGATGTATCCAAGGTGCAACGGCAGCCCGTAGCCAGGGAAGTTTGAATAATCGTCTTTGGATAATTGTTCTTTGTACAGCTTTGCAAACCGCGCGCGTTGATTATTCTTCAGGCGCTCGGAGCCTTGAGATGTATCGAATCGTGAATGAATAATGTAGCTCGTGATTTTCGAAAGACTGCGGACGCGATTCGTCTCTTATTTTTTTCTCCAAAATTCTCCGCTATTCTTAGCATTGACCGCCGCCGGTCGATGCATTCTTAGGTGAATTTTCGAAACAATCGAAAGAGAAAAAAAAACACGTCCGACAAACCGGGAGCGTACGCTTGTAATCTTATACGCGACATATCTTTAACATATTTTTACATACACTTTTCCTTCCCTGGGGCTTTATCACGAGACAAACGGATCTGGTGATTACGGAAAGGCACGACTGTCCGAAGCCAGGAAATGTTTGAGCCAAACATGTCTGATAGGAGGAAAATAAAGTGCCGGCTGCTTTTCTTTCTTTTTTTTCATACGTCGCTCATTTTCTGGCTTCGCACACGCCCGATTGCGGTCCAGCACGATGAAAAATCGGTAAATCACTTTTAACGTCGTAAATCGACTGTTTTCCGCGGATAATTACAACAACAGCAACAACAAAAAAAATGCAACAACACTCTCCGTGAATCCAGCAACATTTCTTCATGAACAACGTCCAATTTACTCGTCATTTTTCATTCGTGCATTACCCGGTGTATTAAAAAAAGAACGAGAAAAAAAAACCGAAAATCAGTAGTATGATATAAACAGCTACCAAAGTACAAAGCACGCAACACCAAACGACAACTCGTGAGCCGAGGGAACGACCTGGGTCGTGCGTCAGTTTTGCTTCAATTCATTATTTCCAACATCATTGAACGTAGTGTCTTTTTATTTTTCTCGAAAATTCGATCATGTACGTCGTACAACGCCAACCGCGCGGATCAATTCGATTGTCACAAATTTGTGGGCTGTTGAAACAATTTTACGGAAATGTTACATTTATGCCGAAGGCCTGCGTGGCTCTTCACAATCGCCACGTGCTACGGTTCGAAAGATTTGAGAATTCGATCCGCACGGGTTGGCGTCGTTCGAAGTATACCCGGAAGTAGGCTCTTCAGGGACTCTGAGAGGGAATGTAGGATCGTGATGATATTGAAAGAGCTTTTTCGACCGACGATGGGCACACGTCGTGGTTCGTACGAAAACATTCTCCCTTCAGTCCCTTTTCTCGGAATTCATTCAAGACCAGAAATTGCAACAAATTGACATTTGCGAGACAGCGAATGTCCGATTTTCTCATTTTTGAGAGGGCAAAAATGATCATTATCACGACCTACGGTATATATTGCCAGCGCAATAGGTCGTTTCTGCAAAGAGTGACGAAAAATGAATTACAAAAGAGAAACCAAGAGAGAATGTTTTTATTTTGAGAAAACCAACGAGCAATGCCCACCTGGGTTTTGCATGTAGAGGGATCGAATCCTCGCACGCTTAAATCACTATATTACCATATGATAGTACATTTTCAAACGAGAGTAATTATTATTTTGAAAAACTGAAAAAAAAAAATAACTCCAAACGTCTTCTGCCACAGAGGTGTCGCCAAAAAACAGCAAACCAAAGAAAACGTGTAGTAGGTACAGCATATCCTATGTATACGTATACATATCACCACGCCCGCACACACACACACACACACACGCACACATATACATGTATGCATGTACGCATGGCTATACATATACGATAAATATATACATAGTACTAAATCGGCACACGTCACACGAATTATCTAACACCAACGTTAGTACCTGGATCGCACGCTCACGATCGTTCGCTCTTTGTCATTTGAAAAAAAATGTCCCGTAAAACGAGCGGTGACCAGTAAAGTGAATTCGTGTCGATAGTACGTGAGTCGTGCAAGGACCTCCCCGCTAAGAATCGTCCCGAGATTCAACGAGTAGACCAAGGAGGATACGTTGCGAAACGATATCATCGTCAGTGGTCGTACAATCCTCGCTTCCTGGACAGCCCTGAACTTTTCAACGGATCGATAATGCCGGCTATGTTTCCAAGAGCATACAGGTTGATTACTCACAGCTACGGGGGGGGGGGGGGGGGGGGAAGGGGAATCGATAATACCGTAGTCCTGGGACCGTCTCGAAATGACCACAACTCCGGGAAACCTATTGGTGAATTTCTGTCCAAACCCAATTCCACCTGTACGTTCGCCGTATATAAGAACACAAAAGCAATTTGCATTCGAAATACCGGCCGCGTCGAGGGTGCTGCAAGGGTGCAACGAGATCTCGAAGGAAGCACGAATAAACGTCATGAAATTGTAGCCACGACTTTGTGAAAATAAAAGAAATGCACAAACTCTCAGATGGGGTCAAACTTTGCATCGTTGGAATGCAACGAAAATTCTTTTCGCTATTATTTTAAATCGAATTTTGCAAATTTTTTATAGATAAATAAGCTAAATAAGAATCCCCAATAATGTTTGCGTAATTTTCGTAGCTCAAATCTGTCAAACGAACTTTGGCAAATTAAAAACAAAATTATTTCCGTTGCATTCCAACGATGCAAACTTGAACGCCACAACGAGCGGAAGATACTTTCCCATTTCCAAATCGCCAGAAGAATTATTTTCAAGTTGCCATCAAATCAATTGATTTCTCCTTTCATCCAAACTAAGCCGCGAATGTACGAGGGCCACTAAAAAACACCTACTATGCTTTTAATCCTTCATTCGAGAAATTGTAACGTGATTATGTCAACGGTGTCCTGACGTGAACTTCCGGTGAAGAGAGTCGGTTGGACGGGCACTCGTGCGTTTCGATTGGGGACCGAACCGGAAGTTCACCGCGATTCCTGTCTCTCTTTCACGCTTCCACTTTTTCTGCCTTTCCCTCCCACGCGATATTAGTACGTTATGATAGAGCGTGTGGTATTTTAGCACGGTCGATCATAACAAGGACACATTTATATAAATATTTATATATGCATGTGTGAGTGTGGTATATGTGTGCGTGTTTGTAGGTATGTGCGCGCGCGTTTATGGGTAGGCAAGTTTACGCAGGTGAGTGAGTGTGTGTGTGTGTGTGTGTGTGTGTGTGTGTGTGTGTGTGTGTGTGTGTGTGTGTGTGTGTGTGTGTGTGTGTGTGTGTGTGTGTGTGTGTGTGTGTGTGTGTGTGTTTGCGCGCGTGCGTGTGTGTGTGTGTGTGTGTGCGCGCGTGCGTGTGTGTGTGTGTAAGCGTGTGTGGGTAGATGAGTGTATGTAGGTGAATGTATGTTGGTGAGTGTATGTTGGTGAGTGTATGTAGGTGAGTGTATCCAGATGTGTGTGTGTGTGCGTGTGTGTGTGCGCGTTTGCGTGTGCGTGCAAGGACTCACACACATTTGATTACATATAAATGTACACGTCTCACCGCGGCATTTTCATAAAAATTATCTGTCGCTCGCATCTCTCGGTTGAGGTCCGTGCATTATGGATGGCTCGCGTGTCTCCCTCGTGGTCGTTCTAGACCAAGAGAAAGAGAGATCCCACCTGGCTCGAACACACTTCAGGGCCCATAGCCACGATGTCGCTTCTTTTGTCCCTACGCTTTTTTCACCCCTCGAACAATCCTACGTGTCAGTCGCTTTGTTCGACGCAGACTTTCCCCAATCGTTTGGGATACATTTTTACAAATGGAGACCCTAGACTCGAGCGTCCATGCTAGGGAACATCAACGATCGGGATCCACTGAACAAACGACATTCGAACGAGAATTGCTTTCGAATGATTTCTCGCGAACGTGCAGGGTGGAAAAATTTGTTCACAATCGTTGCGTTTGGAAGTTGGCGGAACCTCAACGAGCAAGCGAAAGCAGGAAAAGGGAGACATTGAAGACAATCGCGATCGTGGGGAATCGGTGCTTTCGCGATACGCTTTATTTAGCGTGTACGCGGATTTTTGTTACTTTTGCATCAGCATTGCGACGTGTGACGAATGATGGAGGATGTAACGAAACGACGGCTCGTTAAGCGGTTATGCGAATGTGAAAGCTCGCGATCGATTCTGCTGACCCCGGTCCCATGGGCATTCGTATTTTTAAAAGAGGAGAAAAAAAAACAACGCGTTGCGATAACGATGTTTTATACTGCCGAGTGTATTGCTGCAACGATTGTGCACTATTGGATGATCGTCGCTATACCATTTACGTAATTGCGAACCGATGTATCGTGTGAAATGAAATGGTAATGCAGACTTGCATCGTCGTAACGGGAAGAAAATAATGTTCCTCTGATTGCCCACTTTTTGGCAGAATAAAACTATGGCCAACTTTGTTTAAAAGTTTCTTCGGAGATCTGAAATTTGAATCTATCGAGAATGATTTTGGATAACAACGAATGGTCAAAATTGCGGATAAAAATGGCGAAAAAGAGGGGGGGGGGGCGACAAATTTTCGTTCGATTTTAACGATAGAAACGTCAAGCACAAAGAGAGGGTTGCGGAAGGGGTAAAACGACGAGAAGACACGGTTAATGGGGTAGGAAAAGGCATCGCCATTGCAAATAATTCGTAGTTTTGTGTGCACGGAGAAGTATCGAAGTCGGTGATAGCTTGTGAAAATTGTTTTTCCTTGTATACGCTGACCACCCCGCGTACAAGGAGGGTGTAAGGACAATAGAGAAAAATACAGAGACACGACTGGCCGTGGCTCGTGAGTTCGAAAGGGGTGGTTTTATCCCTCTTGTAAGGTGCAAAGGTAGGATATCCGGAATCGCTGTACGGTCACGAAGCTCGCGAAGCGTCGCGGCTCACATGCTCTCGCACAACCTTTCGTGACGGAAACGAGTAAACCACCCTCGATTTCCGACGCAAAGTGGCCAACCAACCGATTACGATCTTGACTCGTTCATCCCTTCGGTTTATTGCGCCACCCACTCCCCTAGCGTTTTACACTGTACGCATATTCGTCCAGCGATTGGTTTGATACACACACCTACCCCGACTGATAATCGTGCGCTGGAATTTTCCAAACCGAACAGAAGCAACGATGAATCAAAACGCGATTTTCTTTGTTTTTTTTTAGGCTAAAAAAGGGCTGTGGTTCACGAACGAATCTGGAAGTTTTTCACACTTCCGTGGAAAAGTTCAAAACTAGTACAATTTCGCAATCCAGATGGAAAAAAAATGGTCTTGAAATTTGCATCGTTGGAACGCAGCGAAAGTTTTTTTTTTCATTTTCCCTAGTGCCCAAAATATTTGTTTGCACATTTACACTGTAAAACGTAGAATAAAATCGTAAGAAACCGTTTAACTGATACTCGTGACCTAACAGAGCCATCGATTTGTGGACGATCAGAAGTTGCTTCAAGAAAATGATGGTCTGTTGCGTCACATCGACGCAAACTTTATCATATGTGGAAAAGATTGATTCGTTTAGAATGCAGAACACGCAAAAATGGAGGATTGAAAATGTCATTGAAGTTTGCATCGTTGGAACGCGACGAAAATAACTTTTTTCCAACAGCCATCTTTCTTTGGTGGAACGAAACTACAGCAGACTATCTTTAAGATCCTCATTAGAGATGTACAATCCAAATCTATGGACAATCATTTTAGATGACTATAAAAATAGAGCAAAAAGGAAAATTCAAAATTTGTTTGCTTCCAACGATGCAAACGTCAACAGCATGATTGGAACGACTCGTCGAATTTCATACTGTCGACGTTTACATCGTTGGAATCGAATTATCATTATTATTTTGAGTGCCCACATTTTACGGTAGATCGGGTCCTAAAAAATCGCACCAACGTTTTTTGGATTTTTTTATCAAAGATATCCAACCTCTTTCGTCAATTCTGTCGCTAATAATACAAGTAAGAAATCCGTTTCGTTGGAATTCAGCGAATTCGTTGCCAATGAGATTTCCAGGGCGGATCGAACCTTTTTTTTGTTATCGTTAAATCCGGCAAGACGAAGATTTTTCTTATCCTACGATTCGAGAGGCGCCGGTAATTTGAAATATCCCGTACGTGAGTATTGTCCTTCTGCGCGAAAATTCTGCGCGTGTACGGGGATGAAATCGTGGGAACGAATGCGAGAGGGTGTTTACGGCGAATCGGCGCCGGCGCGTGGGATAATCCAATGGGATGATCCTCCAATCCCTGTAAAGCTTCAGGCGTCCAATGAGATCCCGCCGGAAGATTGTTTCGGGGTGGTTTCGACCGCTGGCATGGTGCGCGCTCCTGCGCCAAAACCTCCCCTTCGACCGAGGGGATGAAAGGGAGGTTTTTCTCGGGTTGCTGATTTTTCACCCTGTTTCAAGGCCTAACGGCCAGCTCAAGGAGTGACGATTGAACTACCTGCGAAAGTACACCCCCGAGGTAATCACGACCTGCTGGCTGATGACCGCTGTCAACTACTACCAATTCCTAACTGATCGATCGCACTCATTACAAATAAGGCAAAGCCCTGCACAATCGGCCGACCAACTTCCCAAATCACAAAAATTCCAGTCACATTTGGAGAATCGACGTAGTCACTTCGAGAGGCTGATACGGCAAGTGACGGTTCGGAAAAAGCTTCGAAGCCTCGTCGAATTTCATCTGGCGACATTAATCAACGCCTCGCAGTCCCGTTAATTAGCCCCTCGAATGCCGGAAGTGTGACTCAAGTCGCACGCTCGATGAGTATGAATTCCAAGACGCGTGGAGACATTTGGCCGAGAGGATGGCCAGCGCCTTCTCAGCTGGTCGCAAAAGCTAACGCGCAAGATTTTCACGCTCAAATATCGTGAAAGCGCGTCGTTGACTCGCAAAACACGCCACGGCATTAAAGGATTTTTTTTCTTCCTCGTCATACGCGCGAATTCGAAAGTTGTGGGAGGATCTCTGTGCTCTTGCCTCGGGTCGTTAGAGACCGGCTCGATCTAATGGCCGAAAAGCCTCGACCGATTTGAGCAACGACGACAGGTGGACGCGATAAGTCTGACTCGTCTCAATGTTCCATCCGTCTCTCTCTCTCTCTCTCTCTCTCTCTCTCTCTCTCTCTCCCTCTCTCTCTCTCTCTCTCTCCCTTGCTCTCACGCTTCCTCGTAATTTCTCTTACTTTCTCATTTGGCTCCCGGACGGACCGAAAATAGAAAGCTCTCTCGCGGTCCTTTGTCGACGAGGGTTACGGAGCAAAAGGATGAGTCTGGTCGTCGCCGAAGACGCGCCACGACCGAGACGTCGCAGAAAACGAGCAACAAGACGAGGACGACGTAAGCTACGCTGAAACAAAACCCGAGGGAGAAAGAGAAGAAGAAGAAGAGAGAGAGAGAGAGCAAGGGCCCGGCAAAATCGCTAAAAGCTGCCTGACCCGTCGAAGAGCAGCTCGCGAGGGAGTCAAAGATGGTAGCTTTGAGCATAGGGAGCGAGAGAAACAGAGGGAAAAAGAAAACTTTGGAAGCATCTCCTCTGATCGGCTGATATTGGCGAAGCTCCTAAAAGCCGCAAGTGATCAGCCACAACGTACGATCGAGGGTCGAAAAGTTCCTGCAGCCTCCGAGCAGCCGATGATGTTTCGAAAAACGTAGAAAGCTTGAGGCGAGAAATGGATGAGGTGAAGTTTAGTGAGGATGTGAAAGAAAGCGATAGCGCGAGGCTAACGAGCAGCAAGAAAGAAAGACAACGAGGAAGACAATGAAAATGCGGAAGAGCTTGCGCCAGTGGAAACGTTCGCGAAGACGATTATTATGAAAAAGCGCGTACGTCATGGCGCCGAGGTACCAAAATGGACGAGACGAGGATGAAGACGACGAAGAGGAAACAGAAGAGGAGGAGGCCCGGCATGAAGGAGAGATAAGAACGACGAGGCGAAGAGTGGTAGCCGTGCAAGAGGTTGACACCGAGGGACAGGTGGATCTAAATAAAGACTGGACCGAAGCCAGACTCCAAGATGGCCGGGCGCGACGAACACGCGCGCAGTCGTTTATATAGAAACCTCGTCGGACTTACGACACCAAACAGCATCAGCGAAATGTGTGTACGAGAGCGCATAGAGGGACGTGAGGTGGGCCGAGGGGGAGAAAAAGTACGAGAGAGACACACAGCAAGAGAGAGAGAGAGCGAGAGAGAGAGAGAGAGAGAGAGAGAGAGAGAGAGAGAGAGAGAGAGAGAGAGAGAGAGAGAGCGAGATGGAGGAATGACAGAGAAACAGCGAACTGAGGCCATCAGCCACACAGAGTTGCCACCGCGGTGGTGTTGAATTTCATTTGAGTGTCCGCCCACGACCCTCCTCAGCACGACGCGCCCGCGTTCGTCGTCACGAGCAAGGATTTGGCCCGTGACGTTTGCCCATCTCTCTGCGCTCTCATCAGCATCCAATCTCGAGAAACACTAGCCTTTTTTTCACCCCGGAGCTCGCCTCGCTCTGTTTCGCTCTCTAACACTTTCTCCGAACGGTTTCCTTTTTTCGTGCACATGTCGCGTGTCACTGTCGCGGGTAGGCTTCGAGCTGGGACATTTTTCCCAATGCGAGAAACAACACCCCCGAATTATCGGTGATTAATCGTTGCGAGTAAATCCGAATACGAACTCGAGTCGTCCAATTTGAATCCTAAAGGATTCCAATCTAAATTCAATTTGAATCCTAAAGGATTGCAATCCGAGTTCAATTTGAATCCTGAAGGATTTCAATTCGAATGGAATTTGAACCCTTAAGGATTGCAATCCGAGTTCAATTTGAATTCTAAAGGATTCAAATCCAATTTAAATCCTAAAGGATTCGAATTCAAATCCACTGGAACATCCCGATTGGAATGAAATGCGGAAGGGTGACGCTTTAGTACGGGTCGTGGCATTGGATCCCTATCAGGAAGTACGGACAAGTATGGGAATCGTTGTGAGCAAATCCCAATAGGAACTCAAATCGTCTAATTTTAATCCCAAAGGATTTCAATCCGAATCCAATTTGAATACTGAAGCATTCCAATCTGAATCCAATTTGAATCCTAAAGCATTCCAATCCGAATCCAATTTGAATCCTAAAGGATTCTAATCCGACGCCAATTTAAATCCTATAGAATTCTAATCCAAATCCAATTTGAATCCTAAAGGACTCAAACTCGATTCCAATTTGAATCCTAAAGGACTCAAATTCGAATCCAATTTGAATCCTCAAGCATTCCAATCCGAATCCAATTTGAATCCTAAAGGATTCCAATTCGAGTTCAATTTGAATCCTCAACCATTCCAATCCAAATCCAATTTGAATATTAAGGATTTCAATCCGAATCCAATGTGAAGCCTCAAGAATTCCAATTCGAATCCAATGTGAATCCTAAAGGATTCCAATCCGAATCCAATTTGAAGCCTCAAGGATTCCAATCCGAATCCAATCCGAAATCCCTATTAGAATCCAATACACTAGCGTGACGGTTAAGTATATAGATCCAATGAGACGATCCATTGGATCTCTATCAGGAAGTAGGAACAAGTATGGGAATCCAATTAAATCCCTACAACAATTTCTGCACCGAGGGTACGACGCTTCGAGTAGATTCACCGATTCCCAAATTCGTCAATCCCGGTTGGATAAACGATTGCGTGATTTTTTTTTTTTTTTACTAAACGCATTAGCATCGCTGCATACACCGAATTCTGAGCATATGTGTAATTCTATCCATCTCACTGTCTAGACGAAGCCGTTCATTTCGCCGGATAACGAGTACCGAGGCGAATCGCGCCATTAGGGTCGATTTCCCGAATCGGGCACAGTTTTCCAAACCGATATTCGCGACTACGGCGGGCGATCGCGGCGCTTACGTCGCTTGTTATTCAGACTCAAAACCATCACGTACAACATCAAAAGAGAAACAGCAAAAAAAAACTCCCAAACGAGAAAGGAAAAGTAAGATTAGAGTAAGAATCAATAATAAATAGAGATGAAAAAAACACCAATAGCGACAACAAGTAGAGTGTGCAAGCCCTTACCACACACGCAAGAGTTGAGGTTATTCATGGATTAACTAATTATTTTTTTGCTTCGCTGAGACGACAGCGAACCTCGCATCTCTCTCTCTCACGCTCTCTCTCTCTGATCTTGAAAAATATTTCCAACGAGCCGCGTTTGTATTCGATCGAGTGTGCGAGAAAAACTAACGGCAGCATGAACGTCAAGAGGAGAAAGATCATTGGAAAAATGGATCGTTCACAGAGGTCGATGCCTCGTGATAAAAATGTAACGCTTCGAAATTTCTACCCGGGCTGAAAATCACAAGTGCACGGGAGTGCTTACACGTGTAGACACACGCCAAACCCAAACACACGCATACACACGAATAATTGTTATACGGGGTCACCTGCGTCAGTTCGAGCGAGCACGGGAATTTGGACGTGAATCGCGTCTGCTCTATTTCCGTCGAAATTCCCTCGTACTGCTTTACGATACAGCAACATCACTCGAACTCCCGCACGACCCGCGTCATTAATCCCGTCACCGATAAGACAGACACCAAAAATAATTTAAAGAAAAAACAACAGAAGTCAATCAATTAGAACGTTTTTTCCGATAGCGGATCATCCCAAACGAAAATTACCAGCATTCGACAGACTTTGTGAGATTTTCCGTTCTTCATCGCTTCAAGTCGGACTATTTTTTCACTACCGCAAAAAGAAAGAAAATACCAAGTGGATGATGATTCACAATGACCGAGCACGTTTTTTTTTCTCGGAGATGCAAACAAATCGGTATCTCTGTGCCCGTTGGATCCTCATTTTTGCCGATGTGATAGCACCCTCGAAGGACTGCAAACATCCCACGATAAAGTCTGCCGAAGAATGACAATGAGCTCGAGAAAAAACGCGCGTGCGTGTGCGTCGGCATTTGTAATGAATTGCGAGAAAAAGAAAACGCTAAAGCGACTATTGAAAACCGGGGTGTATGTCAAAAGATACGTGTATATAATTATCATTACGAGTATGATGAGCGAGCAGTGGGTCAGGTTCGCAGGCCAATTAACACACGTACTCACGATGTATGCGTTATTGATTGACGTCACTCACGCGACAACCGTCGCCACTGAACATCACCGTTGACGTATTATTCATTTTATTATTATTATTATTATTATTATTAATATTCATGTTTTTTTTTCCTTCAATCGATTAATTGATTATTGTGATCCAATGCCGGATTAAGATAAAGTGAATTAAAAAAGAAGAAAAAAAACACCAACCAACCAACCAACCAACCGACGAACCGCAGAGTGTGGTGTCAAAAATTCGCAAGACCGCAACGATTAATGTAAACGAAAAAGAAAACAGAGTAAACAAAAATAGACAAAGAATATCCACAAGAGAGAGAAAAAAAAAGAACAATCGGTAAACAAACAAGACAAAAAAAAATCTCAACAACCGCAAATCCATCTCAAATTCTCAACGTAATAACCATCATCAAGAAAGTAGGAAACAACGTAAGTGAAAAAAAAAAAAGAGAAACGTCAAGAGAAAAAAAAACACAACCCCACAAAATTCGATCCTCGAGAGGATCTTCGGCAATATTATTTGTATACTGAATATAAATGTAGAAAAAATATAATTCGTAGATAGGTACTCATGGTTCGTTTTGTTCGTATACGTGTGCGTGTGCCGCTGCTCTGTCGCAACATCTCTCTTTTCTCGCCCTCTCTTTCATCTCCGAACGCTTTCTCTCTCTCTCTCTTTCTCTCTCTCTCTCTCTCTCTCTCGCCCTCCCTCGCTCCCTCAACCCCTCTCTAGTTCGCTCTCTCCATTTTTTCATGCCGCGATTGAAAAATATATATTTTTTTTTCATCATGTTTTTCGAGCATGGCTCACGATCCTTTTGTTTTTTGTTTCGTTTAAAGTGAGAGGAAGAAGAAGAAGAAGAAGAGGGATTACGGGGACTCTCGAGTACCCCGCGACGAGAACGGGGTAGGTTCGAAGTTCGCCATCTCTCCTCACCATCAACCCCACCATTTCAATCTCAATCGTCCCGTTGTCTCGAGCTTGCGCTCGCGCGCGCTCATCGGGATGCTGAAATGTCATTTTACATTCTCGTTTTAGCGATCAGAGCAAAAAAAGAAAGTGCATTCAAGGGGGGAAAAAGCATCGAAACGCGTATAACCAACCGCATCGGAACGGTTTCGTATTCAATTTGCACTTGACCCGAGGATTTTTCATGACGTTGAAGTCCGCATCGTTGGAACGCAACGATCTTTTTCTTCATTTTCCCCATCTTCATTTTTATGCTCATCCGAAGCTTTTTTTCTCGAGTAATTTTTTCTGGACATCGATTGCAATTGAGTAAACCTCTACTAAGAACGCGTACAAAAGTTTGAATGATTTGCACGTTCAATAAAATCGAACAATTAAAAATAATTATTTTCCGTTGCAATCCAACGATCCAAACTTCAACACCATGATTTTTCTTGGCTCGAGTAATCTCTGCACGCACGATCACAATGATCAGCTTGGATTACTTTTTGTCTTGATTATTGGGCAATTCAACGAAGCAATTCGTTTCTTTTTTAATCGAGAAAAGTACCGTGGAGAGATCTACCATGGCAAAGGAATCGAAGTGCACTTTATGGTATTTGATCTTGACCCTTGACTGGACAAAAGGCGTCTACTACCGTATTTGAGAGGTATTATACTAGAAGGAAGAAGAAGAAGAAAAAACAATAATTAATCAACGCGTGTTGCAACACTGGTATGAAAGCTTACCCGTACTGGCTGGGCAGGACCGTGGGATATCCGGCACGAATACCTCCTGCGAATGGGAATGCTGAAATCACAGACGAGAAAATTGAACATTTATACATGAATCTGCAATCACGTGATTCGTGGATGAAAGCATCAATGAGAATTTCGACGGTGAGTGCGCGCGCTCTCGGTGAATTTTCGATTGCACCGAGACAAAAACTTGATACTGCGCGTTGTGAAATTGTACGAGGCTTGCCCAAGAGCAGCTGCTAACGTCAATATTTCGTTGGAACCGAACACGCCCCC
The DNA here is from genome assembly GCA_951751655.1 of Ophion costatus. Lineage (NCBI taxonomy): Eukaryota > Metazoa > Arthropoda > Insecta > Hymenoptera > Ichneumonidae > Ophion > Ophion costatus. The sequence goes on along the minus strand of OX632362.1, from coordinate 27,367,686 downwards.
ATATGAATTTAATTCTATCTCGACGAATCCAGTCTCGAGAAGACATTTCCTGGATTTTGCAACAACGATGAAAAATTCGGTTTTCCCAACTTCCAAATGGAACGAGACTGGTTGCTCGGTGAGCTATGCAACAGTGGCAAAATAGATATTTCCGTCGTATAATTTGTTATCCTCGAGACTCCTACAAACAGCAGTTATATAGGAGGCGATAAAACCAATTTTTTACGACCCACACACGATGAAACGAAGAAACGGTGACGCGTTTGGTGGAATACTGAGCAGAAGTTTTCCCGAAATTGTAGAACGTTTTGGAGCAGTGGTGAGAACAGAGAGAGAGGGGGAGAGAGAGAGAGAGAGAGAGAGAGAGAGAGACCCTGATCTGCTTATACAAACGGCCTTTGGATTAGGGTAGAGCAGCCATAAGAGAGTTTTCAGACCTCTTGCCAGACGCCCCATAGCGCTGCAGTCGTACGAACGTTTTTCGTTGGTTAGTGACAAAGGCAAGGAACACGAGCAAACATCGAAAATGCGGCGTTAAGAGAGCCGGCACAGAAGAGAAAAGAAGAGAGCGAGAGAGACAGAGAGAGTCAAGTTTTCGAGACGTTGGGGCAACATAACCGAGCAGCAGTGTGCGCCATGCAATTTTAGACTTAGGGCCGTGACGGCGAAGAAGAAACGAGAGGAGGTCCGTTTGGAACGTCGCTCAAGCAATGTTGGCTCGATGCCAGAATAGGAGAGAGAGAGAGAAAGAGAGAGAGAAAGAAAGAGAGACCGAGAAGATCGGAACTTGGAAGTTTTGCGAGTTTGAGAACGAGCAGAGACCGTCATGACTCAGAAAAGTCAAGATTGGAGGGATGATGAGTGAGGAGACACCCTGGGCCGATTCGTCATTGGGGTACTTTATCGATAGATTGCTTTTCCGGCGACCGGGGGGGGGGGGGGTGACAAAGGTACTCAAGGCGATGAGCAATCATTGAGAATCATTGCGGCAAAAATGCTTCAAAGTTTCCCAGCAATGAGGAGAGGCAACCACGCCAGGCTTGAACGACCGGCCAATGAGCTGGATAAACACTCGCGGAGAGGAAAATTGTAGCGAAGCCTGACCAGTGGCTGAAATAACAATTTCTTCCATTTGGAAACGCTATCGGACATTCGTGTGCAGCGCGTATTACTCATGGAGTGGATATTAAAGTGACATTGGGAGCGTGTCAGAGGCCCGACGTCACAATATTCCGTCACGTGTGGCGAACTCGCGTTGTGAAAGTGCACAGACCGTTTGGTGGTTGCTTTTCACATCGCCCACACGAGAGACCTGTCGCGGCCTCCGGACAGGTACGATCCTCCCAACTCTTCTATCGATTCGCGAATGACATACATCGGTACTAGACACGAATGACCTGACGATGTGTGGGTACCCAGGAATATATGTCGCAACGAAGGACTATGCGGCAATGTAACAGCCAGTACTGTAATGGAATTGCTACCCATCGGGTGTAGATCTACTCTAGGTCCACTTAGCGGACTTGCTTTTTTTTAGTCACCATTTGTCTACCGATCGGCACAAATGGTTTTCCATTTGTGCGGTGCAGCTCGAGCTTCTTCAAACTTCTTCGTTTTGGTTTTTCTTTCTTTCACTTTTCACCTAGTTAAGACTGCTTTTAACTCGAGGGTTCTTTGTTTGAAGGATTTGGTTTTGGTTTTAGGGTACATATAGGAGGTCAACCTAACCTCAAAAACTGTCCAAACGACATTTTTTCATGGGTGGTTTTCTTGTTTTAGGAAAAGCAAAGCATAAGGCTGTGGAAAACTTCCTCACGCGGAGCTTGACGATTTTCTTTTGTTCTGAATAGCCGTGCGGAGCTTTGGTGGGAAGTGCCCAGATGATACCACATCCCTATAGAAATTTGATGGAGACTTCCGCGCTATTTCCCGACTGACGTCTTTTGAGAAGCTTTTATTTGAAATTTTGAAGCGGAAGTTGTTGGATCCCGAAAAAGAAAAAATCGTCCCGCGAGCCCGGGCACTAACTTGTTGGGGAGTCCCAAGATGCAACCGCATCTCTATAGACATTTGTTGGGACCGTACATAGGGAGTCTCATTGGGATCCAATTGGTTTCTGTACTGCTCAACACTGCACAAATGATAATTACAGTGGATTTTCAGTGATGTGATTCAAATCAACTTTTTAGGATAGACTTTTTCAAGCGATTTGTGCTTTTTTGAGATAAGAATTATACTTTTCCAAGTTCCAGTCATTTTGTATATCTATATATTTTACTTAGAAAATTCAAATTCAAATAGAAAAATTCAAATTCAAATAGAAAATTTGAAATTCAATTCAAATAGAAAAAGCAAAATGAATACAAAAAGCAACATGAATAGCATTTGTTATTTCAGGAGTCTCAAAGCAGACTGCTTTGGTCAGATTGGAATAACGCCTTGATCTTGGATTCATCCGATGGCTATTAAATCAAATAATCAAACTTCCACAAGTCAGTCGGTAGATCGAATGGCAAATGGTTGCCGCTCCTCTAGGAATCTTTCCTCACTGAATTACCCTCTCTAATAAATTCTAGCATTTTGCCCATTCGTCCTTACTATTCACCTACCATGCCACAACGCACTCCGATGATCCATGACCTTTCTCATCTGTGAATCTGCTTCAATAAAAAAAAAATGGTTTCCCAATCGGGGCAAACTATTTGGTCGAGCGTGATGCTGAGGGGCCAATTTAGAAATAGTTTCGGTCGGCTTAATTGCGTGGAATAACGAATTGCTAATGCGGCTCGAGGAGAAGCGAGAGACGCGATGATACGTTGATGATGTGCAGCATCGAAAGGCGAGCGCACCAAGCCAAAAGTCGAATCACAAGCTCTCGGTAGGGATGAAGGTATGAGGGAGGGGGAGAAGGGCAGCGGAGATTTCAATGATTTTCTGGCGACGTTTCAACGACGCAAAACGACCCGGGATGGTGACAATCATGCGAAGAATGCCGTTGGACGCGTTTGCTCATCGAGAAAAACGTCATTTGTCGAAAGCGAAATGCGGCACACATCACCGTCACGAGTCAGAGAGAGACACCTTTTTCCCGCATTTCTGATGTTTTTATTTCCCTCAAGCTACTGATAATTCGGAAAATAGAGGAACGGGACGACACTTTTCACTGTGTTGAATGACGAGGAGAACGTGTTTCTCATCCGAAACACGAAACGTCTGGGAGGAAACTCAATAGCGACTGGAAATTGACCCAACTGCGTTGGGCGATGTGGCAGCACAGTGGTGGAAGAGAAAATAGCAGCTTGGCAGAAGGAACAAAGAGATAAAAACCCTTATTTGTTTGTTCAAAAGAGGAGTCCAAGCTTGTGTTACGACCCCGTCTATTCAGGGAAGACATGTTTGTTTTAAATGTATTCCGAAGCTGAAGCTCCTAATGCTTGCTCGTTACCCTCATATTCGGACTTTGACATCGACGAGACGAGTGAAAAATTGATGAGGCAAATTGCCGATCGATCTAACGCGTTTTGCTACGTCTGGGATGTTTTTTTGTTCGTTTGCTTCATTTCGCTTTGTACTTTCGGCAATCGCAACTACGCTCGTTCAACATTCTTGCCGATGAGGCTGGACGGGTCGAAGTTAAGGATGTTGAGTCCCAAATCGCAAATGATAAAATTCTGAAAATTTGGTATGTTTTTGTATGAAGTATTTCAGAGGTCGTGTAAAAATTTCACGACAATCAGGAAGCTCGTTATTGAACAATTAACATTCACAAATTAAATGTTGTTTTATGGAAACTGATGTAACTTTGCAATAAGTTTTTTTTTTGACCTCTCAATTTTATAATATCTACAATATACTGAAAGTAACGGAAACAAAACGAACTTTATTTATAAATTTTTTTTTATTTCTTTTAAAAATTGTTCTTAACAAAATGTTAATTTTTTAATAACGAGCTTCCTAATCGTCGTGAAATTTTAACACGACCTCTTAAATACTTCATACAAAAACATACCAAATTTTCAGAATTTTCTTATCATTTTTTATTTCAACCCTTAAGGAGGTTGAAGTAATGATGATAGAATTCTGAAAATTTGATATGTTTTTACATGTAGTATTCAGGAGGTCGTGTAAAAATTTCATGACGATTAAGAAGCTATTTATTGAACAATTAACATTAACATGTTTCATAGGAACTCAACATCCTTAATTCTATCGCTGTGTTCGATTCAGATGCTGAAATTGGTAACTCACTTGCTTGGAGGTTGCCCCTCGGCTTTGCTCCCAGTATCGCCAGATTGACGTTCGCTTTTCGGCCATCGATTATGGGATTTGGGTCTTTGCAAGCCCTCTCCGCTGCTGGTCTGTCGCCCATTATCACCTGCGGACAAATCATTCGAGATCCTAACGTGTTGCGACATCTATTGAGGGTTGATAGTTTTTTAAATATCGGTGTGAGTTTAAAAAAATAATGGTTAAAATTTTGGAAAATATCGGTTGAAATTGTTGAAAATATTGGTTGAAATTTTTGGAAATATCGGTTGAAATTTTTGAAAATATCGGTTGCAATTTTTGAAAACATCGATTGAAATTTTTGAAAATACCGATTTTTCGTTTTCGACGAATTCCCAAAATATAATAGTGCAAAAATATTCTGTGAAAATTTTCAGTCGGTGCGTTCAAAATTGAGGGAGTTGTGGGGGTTTAAGGGTTGCGCGAACCAACGAACTTTAAGGGGAGATATATTTTTAGGGGAGGAAAAAATTTACTGATTTTCAGGATTTGTTTCTAAAGGAAAGATTTATTCACTGTTGTTGAGACTTAAGATATGTTTTATTATTCATTAATTCATTAAATTAAATTTCAAATTTATCTTTAGAAATCGAGAAGTATGACCCAGTATTCTAAACTGCATTTTCAATTGTCTCTTATTGTCTAAAACATGACCGTCAATATTTTTGAACCTTAAAAGAAGGATTTTTTATTGAAAAATGTAGCATTTTTGGAAGATTCAATCTTTTTGTTTCAAAGCGATTTCATCGATTTTCACAACTCCTCTCTTTTTCCTAGTTCATATTTTCCGTATGAGTCTAAACGAAAGAAAAATCTTCGTTAGTTTTTTTCAGATTAGTTCCGCAGACGCTACGTGTCACGTCGTCTGACAACATCCGCCGCAACCCATTTAGAACACCGTGCCATGCCACCGCCATTTTTGAAGATGAATTAAAAAACTACCATGCAACAGCCACAAGTAGCATTAAAACATACCCTACGTCTCAAAAATAGTGAAATAATCTTTTCTTTAAAATAATCATAACAGTCAGCAGTGTTGTACTCGCTTAACGGTATCTCCCCCCTTAAACGCGTTTTTCTCAAAATTACTTTTTCAAAATCTGCGGATACGATATCTCACAAATCACAGCACCGATCAATTCCGAATTTCACAAGCTTCTTCCACATATTAAAAAGCAGTGCTGGAACGAAGGAATTTTTATTTCGATGCATAGTTTTCTTTCTATCAACGAAAATACTTTCACTTTGAAAAGCGTCCTTTTTCAAAAATCTATATTTTATTGAACCCTTCGTCCAATCACTGTATAATTTCATGCAAAAACTAAATGCCTTTGATTTTTGTATTTCGGATGATTTGTTTCCGAGCAGCAGTGGTCACCGCGTAGGACATTTTTCAAAAAACGCAAACATTTGTATCTACCAAATTTATAAATATTCTTCAATACAAAAATTGTAAAAGATACCTACAACCATACTCTTTAATGCAAAAGAAAATAATTCCAAAACCTGTTCATGTTTTCCCCGAAAAAATTCACGAACGTTCCTCTTTTTTGTCCTGCCACGAGCTAGGCGTAACCCGTCAAGCCAAATATATTTTATTCATCGCTCAATTCGATAAAGCATCGTATATAGATTCTAATCGATGGGGCAGTCGGTATTGAAGAAAAGGGTAAAAAATGAGAAGTTGTCTGTGTGCTCGTGAAATGTTAATTGCGAGCGAAATTCGTGAGCCGGAAGAACCTTTTCGGTTAAAAGGTACGCGGTTTGCACGAGAAACAGGTTACACCTGATAAACACGATGGGTCAGATGTAACCGGTGAACAGGTGTAGTGCCGCGACGACGATATGCGAAAAGCATCGAAAATCCCGAGGTTTATACGAGCCGTATTATCTTGAGAGGTATATCGCGCTATTTTATTACGACGGGGGCAGAGGGGCTCCCCATGGTCGTTTTCGATTATTACCGAAGGCTCCGTTGCCCGGTTCTCCGGCTCGAAGGTACGTGACTATAACCGAGCTTCGAGAAGCGATCGTCTCGCCCAACGTCACACGATAAAACCCACAAGAACAATGCGTTATCGTGCTCCGTTTTGCGTTAGTTCGCTCACGTGCACTCGTTCAATGCTGTACATTTTGTAACGTCGCAACTGTTTATTTTATTATTATTTGCGACCGGCTAAAAACGATTTTTTACGAACAATTCCGGCGTACTATATTCATTTTTAATTCATAAGATGGCCGGAACATTGATGCCGTATTGGTAGAAAAATAAATATGGTATCGAAGTTTGCTTCGTTGAAATGCAACAAAAATGTTTTTTTTTCTCATATTCCCGTATTTTTTTGCCACATTCAGTCTACGAAAATGACTGCAATATTTCTGAAAATACTCATTAAAAATGTATAACCAAAGTTGCGAAAAAGAGATTTTAGATAATGATAAAAATGACGAAATTAAAAAATCGAGAAGAATTCTCGGTACATTCTTTTGTTATCATAGTTCCGTATTTTTTTGTCACGTTTAGGCTACGGAAATCACTGCAACATTTTTGAGAATCATTGAAAATGTGCAACCGAGGTTACGAAGAAAAGATTCTAGATAATAATAAAGATAACGAAATTAAAAAATCGAGGAGCATTCTCGTCACATTCTAACGATGTAAACTTCAACATCATAAATAAATTGGAATGTGGGGCTTTAGACGTCCTTGAGGAATAGCAACGCCGGAGATTATTTTCTTATGGAGTTGAACTTTGCATTGTTGCAATGCAACAAAACATCTTGATTTTTCATTTCTCAATGTTCATTATTATATAACACTATTTTTGCAGCGTTTGGCCACTAATTTTTAAGGGGTTACAACCACTTGCGATTTTGAAAAAATAGATTTTTTTATTGCATTTTTTTGAAGTATAAGTATCTGAGAATATGTCCTGAAAATTTCAAGTCGATCCGAACAAAATTGACTGAGATATGAGCGTTGAAAGAGAAGAATCCGTGAATTGAAGAACTGAAATTGAAACTTTAAACGCGTTTTTCTCAAACTGGCATTTCTGAAGTCGGTGACCAAGATTACTCGAACACTAATGAACCGATCTTCTTGAAATTTTGCAGGCTTATTTAATACACAAAAATGTAGTCTTTAATCGTTCGATTTTTTTTTTCGAAAAAAAATGGCCGTTTTATAGCCAAAAAACGGCCGTTTTTTTCGTTAAAATCGAACCATTAACTTTGACAGTCCGCCATTTTGTGAAAAATAAATATTTTTTAAAATCCTTCGATTAAAGACTAGTTTATACTTATATTTGACTAAATCCATCCGCATTTTTTTTGCAGATGATCCACTTCGCCGCAATGTTGGTCACCGCAAACCGTGTATATAAAAACATTATTTCATTGACGGCCATTTGCCACTAAACAATGTAATATTTTTCAATAAAAAAATTACTGAAAGTTCTTCAAGATGTGTTCTTTAAGATGGTATATTGATCGATCAAAAAAGTTTTGTAGTTCTCTTTAAAAAAATTCATGAAAAAGGCCTTTTTTTGCGCTACAAGTGGGGATAACGCCTTAATACGCGGTCTAAAAAATGTTTCACTTACTTTTTCGTTGTCTAAATGCGCAAAAAAAACGGAAATACGAGAGAAATATATTTTCGTTGCATTCCAGCGATGCAAATTCAAATACCTTTTTTTGTTTTATACGAAAAGTGTCAACGTTGTATGGGAGAACCGAACTAGACAATAAGAAGGTTTTTCCTGCCTCACGATTAATTACACTACAATTAAGTCGTGAATAATTATGAAATTTACCACAAAAATTCTCCCGTACACAAATTGCCTACACGGAAAATTTTAAATTTTCTGTGCGAATTTTTCACTGCGTTTTCTGGCTTCGCATCTGAGAGTAAAATAACGGCTTACAAGAATGCCTGCGAAAGTGCTGCAAATTAAAAGTTCTGTTATTCTTCCAAGAGTTAGTGGATCGATCCCAAATTTTGCATACGGACTAAGAACAAAGGGGGTCCACTTGCTACCATCACAGACTTAAGTCGCATTTGATAAGAGTATTTTCATGTTGAAGTTTGCATCGTTGAATATCATGACGTTGAAGTTTGTATCGTTGCAATTTTTTTTTTCATTTATCTACTTTCAGTGCTATTTAAACTCTTCTTTTGCATTTTTAGGTTATGGATCCCTCGTAACAGTCTTGAAAAATCCTTCTGTGATATTGGTAGCCTAAATGTGGCAAAAAAATGGGCAATGGGACAAAAAAATTCGTTGAATTCCAACGATGCGAACTTCAATACCATAATATTTTATTGCTTCACCTTATCGGGCTACATCAACGTAGGTGGGTCAAAAAATTCCAATTTCCAGAAATGTTTTATTTTCGATAATATCACCTTTTCGCTATATTCTTGAAAATTTCATTGAAAGTGCCATTGTGTAAAAAAAGATGGGTTTTATTTTTCGCCAACCGTTTCCAGTTTTTTTTTTCTCAGAATATGACCATATTTTCGGGCCGTTTAGTAAACGTAGCCCCTTGATGAACCGCTGGCCATCCGTGAATGGCGAATTTCCTTGAGCCAAGTGAACGCTTGTTAAGTGCGTAGCAGGTATTGTGGGATACTTACGAAGCCATACCCCCTACTTTTGCCGGTCTGTCTGTCGGTGATGACAACGGCTTCCTCGATGTCACCGTAAACGTTGAAGTGTTCCCTTAGGCTCTTGTCAGTGGTGTGATAGGGCAAGCCACCGACGAACAATTTGGTCCAGGTGGTGTCTTTCTGCTGTGGCGTCACGCCGGCAAGAGCACCGAGACTCGAGACGAGCTCGTCCGGCCCTGGAGCACCAACGGTCGCGACCGTACCAACGGCGCTCAGACCCGCGGCACCCGGCATCAGCATTCTCAAAATTTTGGCAGTTTCGCGGGACAACCGCGGTCCTCCTTTCGCGAGGGAAATGTGTGTATATGTGGGTGCCAGTGGGTGTGTACGCCTCCTTACGCGTATCGCCGTTTGTGCGTGTGTGTGCGCGCAGGCTTGCGTAGAAAACAAAAAGTAGAAAGACGGCTTCGATCCCCAGAGATCCAGCCGAGGAATCTATTTACTCCTGCGTATTTCTCGTCCCTGTCGATTCGCTCGCTCCTCCACCGTCCGCACTCGGCACGATTTATTTATCACAGACGTTTCTGGGACATTTATGTGAGCTTCCGCCTGAAACAAACGCAAAAAAACACCCCCCGTCAGTTAAGAATTTTTTCCATTCGTACTATTTTTTTGAGCGGCTGTGTGTCGGTGCCTTTTCGTCGGGGTGCGCAACAGCGAAGATGACGATTGCGCCGGAAGTGGATGAGCGACAGGAGACTGCGGGGATCATTGGTCGGGCACGATCTTAAAGTTTGGGTTGGAATGTCATGATGTTGACGTTTGCATCGTTGGAACACAACGCAACAACGTTGAAGTTTGCATCGTTTTAACGCAACGAAACAACGTTGAAGTTTACATCGTTTTAACGCAACGAAACAACGGTGAAGTTTGCATCGTTGCAACGCAACGAAACAACGTTTAAGTTTGCATCGTTGCAACGCAACGAAACAACGTTTAAGTTTGCATCGTTGCAACGCAACGAAATAACGGTAAAGTGTGCATTGTTGGGACGCAACGAAGCAACGTTGAAGTTTGCAACGCAACAATGTTTAAGTTTGCATCGTTGCAACGCAACGAAACAACGTTGAAGTTTGCAACGTTGGAACGCAACGCAACAATGTTTAAGTTTGCATCGTTGCAACGCAACGAAACAACGTTTAAGTTTGCATCGTTGTAACGCAACGAAACAACGGTGAAGTTTGCATCGTTGCAACGCAACGAAACGACGGTGAAGTGTGCATTGTTGGGACGTAACGAAACAACGTTGAAGTTTGCAACGTTGGAACGCAACGCAACAATGTTTAAGTTTGCATCGTTGTAACGCACCGAAACAACGTTGAAGTTTGCATAGGTAGTACGCAATGAAACAACGTTGAAGTTTGCATAATTGAAACTCAATGAAACAACGTTATAGTTTGCATAGTGGGAACGCAACGAAACAACGTTGAAGTTTGCATAGTTGGAACGCAACGAAACAACGTTGAAGTTTGCATCATTGTAACGCAACGAAACAACGTTGAGGTTTGCATAATTGGAACTCAAGGAAACAACGTTGAAGTTTGCATAGTTGGAACGCAACGAACCAACGTTGAAGTTTGCATAATTGGAACGCAACGAAACAACGTTAAAGTTTGCATCGTTGTAACGCACCGAAACAACGTTGAAGTTTGCATAGGTAGTACGCAACGAAACAACGTTGAGGTTTGCATAATTGGAACTCAAGGAAACAACGTTGAAGTTTGCATAGTTGGAACGCAACGAACCAACGTTGAAGTTTGCATAATTGGAACGCAACGAAACAACGTTAAAGTTTGTATCGTTGGAACGCATCGAAACAAAGTTTAAGTTTGCATAGTTAGAACGCAACGAAACGTTGAAGTTTGCGTAATTTGAACGCAATGAAACAACGTTGAAGTTTGTATCGTTAGAACGCAACGAAACAATGTTGAAGTTTGCATCGTTGGAACGCAACGATTTAGTTTTTTATTTTTCATTTTCCCATTGTTATCACTATTCAGAGCCTTCTTTGCAAGTTGTTGCCGAAAATCTCTAGTAAGAAGATGTTTCAGCGATGTCCACAGCCAAAAAAATTAGGGCAATTAAAAAAAGGTCTTTGTTGCATCTTCCTATGCAAACTTCAACGTCATACCGATCCACCGGTGGTATTTGGGCGCGTAAATTCGCCGCGTAGTTCAATCAAATACTTTTAGTCCAAGAGGCCATTGACTTCTTCCCCATTTACCACCGATGTGACCAAAAAGAAGCCTCCATCTCACAACCCGTGATGGATTTAAAAAAAAGCTAAACTTTGCGAGTAAAGAACTATTCGACCGACAGCTAGAAAAAGAAGGAAATCAATACGATGGGGGCGGTCGAACGAATGCGGTAGACAGTTTTTTGAGGCTTGACGTTTCTCACGTTGCAGTTTCCATCGTCGAAATTGAACGAAATGTGTTTTTCTGTTTAATTCCTGATTCCTCCATTTTTATCATTATCCAAAGCCTTTTTTTCCAAATTGAGCTCGCAAATTTCTCATGAGAATACGTAGAAACGTTTGAGAAATGTGCGCACCCTAAATCGGCCAAAAAGATGGACTAATTAAAAAGAATTAATTTTCGTTGCGTTCCAACGACGCAAACTTCTCTCCCAATAGATACCAAGTCTGCGGATGAGAATTGTTCGAGGAGCATAGAATTTCGTACTGGCAGCAAGAAAACGAGGCCCGGGGACCTCTCGTGAAACAGGCCCAAACCAGCCCGGAGGGTCCTATCGAGCTTCCCTCTACTCTTCGTACTTCCCTTCACCTCGTCCGTTCGCCCTCTCTTTCTCTCTCGCTCCCCCTTATTGTGCGATGAATGGCCTTGGCAAGGGTAAGGGGTGCCTATAGGGCCCAGACCTTTCTCCCACCAGAACGGTTGCCGGCTAGAAAGAAAGAGCAAGAGAGAGACAGAGAGACAAAGCAAGAGAGAGGGGGGAAAGAGAGAGAGAGAGAGAGAGAGAGAGAGAGAGAGTTGACGAGGCGAGAGGCCCAACGGACCGTCAGGGCCCCGACGGTTCCTCCTGCTGTTCTCTATCCCTAAACAGCAGCTGCTTTTGGCTCCGACTGGGCTGTTCCACCGCTGCAGAACCGGTGCACCTCGTATAATAATCATACTGTCCTGTATATGTAATACCCACACCAGCCGATGTTACACTCTTCCTTCACGCATACATCCACACACACATACACACGAGCACCCGCATAAGTGTGTGCGTGCGTTTAAGGCTCGTGCTTCAACCGGGAATAAAAGGGGCACGATCCGGGCTTTTGCCTTCGCTGCACATCATAACGCCGTACACGTACATTATCCCAAACTATATAGTTCGATGTACATACAGTGGCCGTGTTTTACTAAGGCTGCTCAGAGCCGAGTCCTGCGCGGGAAAGGACCTGAAGACCTATCAATGCTTCGTATACATGTACATCAATTCAACACACGGGCGTGCATACGTAACGCACGTGCGTGCCTGCATGTGTGTATCGGAAAGAAATTCGTGCGTGCACAAAAAGTTCCAACGGATCCTGAAGACCCCTGTATCTCTTAGAATGGCATGCAAGTAGGATGCGCCGTGGAAAAGTAATAATGGGAAGCGTTCGAGCAAAGAACGGGGCACGACTGAAAAGAAGAGAGGAGCGTGTCCCGGCGAGGGAAAACTTGTCCCCAGGCGTAACGTTCACGACAGCCGAACGGGACGGTATGGTGAAAATAAGGGTGCGTTTTCACGGTGCTTCCTGCCATGGATTTTTTTGTTATCGTAGATGAGAATCTACGATCACGTATCGTGAGGATTATCGGCCAACGAGGGTTGCAGCATGGCGAGATTCTTCTATGGTGTTGAAGTTTGTTCCAATAGAACGCAACGAAAATTCAGATTTCGTATTTTCTTATTTTGATTAAGGGGTTAGGTCACAGTAACGGGTATAAAGTCATGTGCTAATGTAACCATGTTTTTTCTTATGAAAAAGTGATTTACTCATGAAATTAATTACACATCTATTTAGTATGAATATCAAGCTGAAAGAAAAGATATATTTCTTTTTCGATGTACAGAATAGCCGACTAGTAATATTTTCTTTTGATATCTTTTTTTTAGGCGCTCCGCGGAGTGACATTTAGCATCCACAATTTTTTACCTAAAACAAAAAACAAAAATTCTCGTCGATCTACATTAGAATACCTAGAGAAGTACGTACGGTATTTAAAAAATATTGTTTTATGCAAAAGTTGTAGGTGGTGGAACTTAAGATATGAATTTACAGTGAAAAATTTCGTATAAAACTGCTCGTAAAATGAAAAGTTTTCGATTAATCAGAAATTCCGTACGTAATTCTCTGCGAAATGCAATTAGGAACATAACTTTTAAATATGAAGTAAATCGAGTGAAAATTGTTGAAGTTATTTGTCACACCAATTGACTATTTCTATTGCAGATCTCTCGATAAGCATTTGGAAAGTGGTTGAGGGACTGTATGACGTTGAAGTATGCATTGTTGGAATAGAGCAACATTTTTTATTCAAAATTTTCTTTGCCAGATTTGAGCTACGAATGCAAACATTTTTTAGGATCCGTATTTAGCTCTATTTAGATCTACACCAAATTTGGAAAATATGTTTTTTGATGGTAAGGAAAATAAGAAGTCGAACAGAATATTCGTTGCATTTCAACAATGCAAATTTCAACGCCATTTGTTGGTAGCTGAAATCTACTGAAAGAAATTCGAGAAGGTAGAGAAGGTTTACTTTCATTGCACTCCGACGATGAAAACTTCAATCACATTTGTCACGTTGATTATCAGGTCTGGCCAGAATTAGCGAGGCGGTTCGCTCTTGCTGGTTTATTGACGAGTTTGGATAGTGGGAAGGTTGAGTCGATCGAGTGGAATTCTTTTTTGTTCTTGCCTTTCTTCACTTTTACTGTCACGCAATTATTCGCTATGCGGATTCGGATTGGGAGAAGAATTTGCCCGGAAGGAATTTGGGAATATGGAATAAAAAAATGTTGAACTTTGCAACGCTGGAATGCAAAATAATTTTTTTCGGCTTTTTTCTCTCCATTTTCTATTGTGATCCTAAATGATTATCGATAGATTTAGGTTGTAGGCCTTTAATAAGGATCTTAAGGCGTAACATCGGAGTATAATAAGTGTTTGACCGCCTTTCGATTGGTTGAAATGATGTATAAACATCACAAGAATTATATACAGAAGAAATTATGCGCGGAGCTTTTTCATTTTTATTTTTAGACGTCTATTTTTGAAACGCACGAAACAGCCTAGATGGTGAAAGTAGCCATTTGGAGTCATCTATTCCAGTCGTTGTACAATAAATATACAACGACCTAACAACTGAAGACCTGCTGTCAAAATGACGTTGAAGTTTGTACCTTTGGAATGCAACAATATATTTTTTTCTTTCAATTTTTTTATTTCTTCACTTTTAGCATTGTCGATTTTTTGTTGTTGTTGCAAATAGAGGTATATTTCCAATAAGAATACGTACGAACGCTTGAGCGATATTTACAGCCTAAATCGGCAAGAAATGAGCAATAAAAACATCGTTGCATTCCATTTTTTCATTTCTTTATTTTTATCGTGATCTATTATTGTTTTTTTCAAATATTGAGATCCCGGATCTATAATGAAGATAAGAAGAACCATTTGGATGACTCTGGTACCTTAAATAGGCGAAAAAAAAAATACGAGCAATAGAAAAAAAATTAACTTCTGTTGCATTTCAACGATGCAAACTTCATCATAGCTTCTTAGCTAGATTCTCTGGAGAAGTACACACGATTTTAACGCTTCATCAACAATTTTCGTTTTCATAAACAAATTAAGGCCGACTTTTTAGCGAAAAGGAGAAAAATTCATTCGAAATAACGCCATTTTGCGGAAAAAAACGCATTTTCTAATAATCATGTATACTTCTCTAACAAACCTAACATAAATAACGATTTTTATTAAGTTCCGGCTGCTAATCCATAAAAGTTCTGCTTCCTCCCGCAGACCGCCTAAAAAAGACGCTCGTAGAATAGCTACGTCCGAGCCACGTTTTATATTTTTTTGAAAATTCTTTTCAATTCCTCATTCTCGTTAGTATTTTTAAAAATCATATATTGAACATTTAGGTTGTAGATAGCTAAAAACGACGTCTAAAAATTGTTTGCGTGATTTCCGTTGCCATTTAACGATACAAACGTCCTCATATTTTTTCCCCTATTCTTTTGCATACGTCAACTCATTTATTATAAGCCATCCAAGCCTCATTCCGAATGGGGTTGAAGTTTGCATCGTCGGAATGCAACGAAAGTACTTTTTCATTTCTCATTTTTATCATTATCCAAAATCATTTTCTGCTGTTGTCGATCGCTAACTAAGTATCCTAAAAAAAATGTTTACATGATTTTCGTAGCTCAGATCTGCCTGAGAAATGGGAAATAAATAAAATAAAAAAATTTCGTTACATCCCAACGTTACAAAGTCCAACGTCGTACGAAAAACCCTCAATTATCATCATCAAAATAAAGAAATAAAAACATGACTTTCCATTGCGTTTTCCTTACTGTGTCGTAGCTTTGATCTACTGAAAGAAATTTGACAGGTTAAGGCCTTAGGCCACAGTAACGGGTATAAAATCATGTGCGAATTTAACAATTTTTTTCATATGAAAAAGCGATTCCCTCATAAAATGAATTACACATTACACATTACATTTACACAAATTACACATTACAAACAAAATTAATTACATCTATTTAGTATGGATATCAAGCTGTCAGAAATTTTTTTTTTTCGATGTACAAAATCGCTGACTACTATTTTTTTTGTTATCTTTTTTAAGGCGCTCCGCGGCGTGCCATTTAGCATCCACAATTTTTAACCTAGAACAAAAAACAAAAATTCTCGTCAATCTACATTAGAATACCCAAAGAAGTGTATACGGAATGTAAAAAATATTGTTTTATTCAAAAGTTGTAGACATTTGAACTTAGAAAATCAATTTTCAGTGAAAAATTGCGTTATAACTGCTCATAAAATGAAAAGTTTTCGATTAATCAGAAATTCCGTGCGTACTTCCCTGCGAAATGCAATTAGGAGCATAACTTTTAAATTTGAAGTAAATCAAGTGTAAATTGTTGAAGTTATTTGTCACAAGAAAAAGAAAAAAAAATGCTAACAGCTTGATATTCATACTAAATAGATGTGTAATTAATTTTATGAGCGAATCACTTTTTGATACGAAAAAAAATTGTTAAATTCGCACATGATTTTATACCCGTTACTGTGGCCTAAGACCTTAACGAAAAAGTTCGTTGCCTTCCAACGATGCAACCCCTGCGTCATCATTGCGATTGCTTCTTTTAGTATCGTCAACAACAAAAAAAAACCCAAAAATGTCGAATTTTTCGATGAGCCGGATAGATGTAACGTCTCAAAAAGTTTGCCGTATCTCTGTTCCGCCAAAAAAAAAGAACTAAAAATCAGCGATTGGAGAAAAATTATTTTCGTTGCCTTCCAAAACGATGCAAACGGCAATATGATAAATAATTTTGGATCCGAAGGGAGGAAATTTCAACTAGCGTTGTCCTGGCCGTTGGTGGATCGCAACCCCGAATTCGAGTGGCGAAGGGTGGAAAACTCAGCAGGAAGTAGCCTCCGTGCGGGCACGAGTTCACGATCCGGAAAATTCCGCCGGCCCTCCTGTCGATACAGATGCACACGCCACGTGGGAGGGTTCGCGGGAGGGTGAACAACACAGGGTGCCGGCTGCCCCGGATAATCGTTGACCGTTCGCGGCACAAAAATATGTATACTCACGATGCACGTGGACCTTTACGAATAATGCCTCATTAAATTTAGATGTAGGCATAATTGCCGTTGCCGTTACAATAACGCGAACGTTCGCGTAGCGAGCCGGAGCGCTGTCACAATTTTATCGTAACGATTACTGCGAAATGAAACGAACAATCGGTAAGTTCATTCAGCTGTAGTACGTTTACGGCGCAGAGTTTATGATCTCGCCTGTTTGAGGAACAAATGATCGATTGTGAAAGGAATATGAAAGAGAGAGAGAGAGAGAGAGAGAGAGAGAGAGAGAGAGAGGGGTGGGGGGCGGATTGTTTATGTTGACGCAAATCAGGTGCGAGAGACGCGAAGTATTTCGTGAATCTTCGAACGAAATCGGCGCAAGGCTCTAACTGAGTACATACAAACTCGTATGTCTAGCTACGCGTAAATTTGTAGATTTTTGCAGTTTTTATAGTCTAAAGCGCTTCAAACATGTCCACGACGCCTGCATTTATTTATTCATTTATCTATCTATCTATCTATCTATATAGATTAAATGTATTAAATCTATACATATATTAGTTTATATATATATATAAATTACTATATACTAATTACTATATATATATATATATATATAAGTGAATGTAACCTTGTCGCTAAACTAATAGTATTTGGCAGGCAAAGGGCGGGAGGGTACTGTTAAAAAATCGGAAAGTGAGATAGTCGTTGAGTAAATGTAAAAATATAGATCAACAATGTAACGAATATGTGTAAGCGGAAAATGTCAGAGTAACGTCAAGAAATGTGGAATAAATCTATGCTATTCTATTCTATATAAGTGTATGTGCATATATATTAGGTGTAGTAAAAAGAAATCCATTTCCAAATCCAAAGAAAACAAAATAATGGATTTCTTTTTATTACACCTAATATATATATATATATATATATATATATATATATATATATATATATATATATATTAGGTGTAATAAAAAGAAATCCATTATTTTTGCATGAAATTGAAGGCAAAAGTAATGGATTTTTTTTTACTACACCTAATATGAATTTTAAAAAATGTGCATAGAAGCAAAATTATACGAATATATTTTTAATAAGAATTGTGAGAATGAATTTTAAGACTTTAAGAAATTGATAATTAATTAATGAACTTATATGAACATAGAATGAACATAGAAGCAAAATTATACGAATATATTTTTAATAAGAATTGTGAGAATGAATTTTAAGACTTTAAGAAATTGATAATTAATTAATGAACTTATATGAACATAGAATGAACATAGAAGCAAAATTATACGAATATATTTTTAATAAGAATTGTGAGAATGAATTTTAAGACTTTAAGAAATTGATAATTAATTAATGAACTTATATATATATAAGTTCATTAATTAATTATCAATTTCTTAAACTCTTAAAATTCATAATTTCTTAAACTCTTAAAGTCTTAAAATTCATTCTCACAATTCTTATTAAAAATATATTCGTATAATTTTGCTTCTATGCAGATTTTTTAAATTTATCATTCAGTCACTTATCTTTTAGAAACTTAATTTATTTTACAAATGCATACTTTTACGCGACCGCTTCGCACGCCGAGCACACTATTTACGAGAATATCTTTACCGCGTAAGACATTAATTTCTTTCACTTCCAATCACTAAGACAATTAATTTCTTTCACTTCACTTTCACCCTCAGTAAGGGTGGATTCTAGCCTACGAATTTTTTTCAAACGTTTCGTATATTCTACAAGGGTATACTGGACTCAAAATATTCACAAAAGCGATCAATTATTCAAAATAAATGAAAAATACAAATTTTAACTTTAGACCCATCACTTTGCTGACCGTCGTTCCCCACATCTGTGACGTTTAAGCTTGCGTCGTTGGAATGCAACGAAAATGATTTCTTTTCAATTTCCCAAATTTCCATTGGCAGATTTAAGCTACGAGAATCACGAAAACGTTTTCTAGGATTCTTGTTCAGCGATCTACAACAAATTTGCGAAGTATGATTTTGAATACTAATGAAAATAAGAAATTAAAAAGAATCTTCGTTGCGTTCGAACTATGCAAACTTCAATTCCATCTCACTTATTTGATTCGTCGTTGCAATCCTTGATTTTTGCCAATCGCGTGATTCCGTTCGAGTGCCATAGAAAAGTTTACAGTAAGGAGGACTCTATTGATAAAATTTGGGGAAAAAAAAATGAACGATTGAGGCCCGAGACGTCCTCGCACATTTGGAAGCTCGGCGTTGCGAGGAATCGCGAAATCCCCTCGGCCGAGTGGCAAACCCCCTCCCGCGTGGTTTATTAATAAACATGGCAGAGGAAAAGCACGTGCCCGCAAGCCCAACGAGACGGAACTCGAAGCTGAAATCCTACGCGGAGCGATACAGCGTCTCTTTGTCGTGGAACTTGAAATTTTTTTTTCCACCCGTTTTTCACCACTACCGTCGCGCGTTTCCCGTCTATTTTCGTAACGAGGAAATCGTGTATCGGCGCTGCGACGAGGAAAAGAACATCAGCGGAAAGAAAAGCGACGAGAAAGAGGCGAACATTTTTTTCGAAACGTTTCTGATGAAACTCAATGACGTTGAAGTTTTCATAGTTGGAATGCAACGAATATTAATTCTTGTCAATAACTCCAATTTTTTGTGCGACTCAGGGTGTGCAAATCGTTCAAATGTTTCTACGTATTGTTGTTAGAAATTTACGACCCCAGTTTGCCAAAAAAGAGGCTTTCGATAGTGAAAAAAAATGAAGAGAAATACATTGAAAATCGTTCGAATGTTTCTACGTATTGTTATTAGAAATTTACGACACCAGTTTGCCAAAAAAGAGGCTCCGGATAGTGAAAAAAATAAAGAAACAAAAAATGAAGAGAAAAACATTACGCTGTATTCCAAAGATTTTTACTCCAACGTTATAAAACTCATTAGAGATTCATACGAATAAAAATATTTTTTTTGATAACAATATTTTTTTAAATAAATAAAAAATAGAAAAGTTCAACGCGATAAAAATGGACACCTTTTGAGAATATAATTCGGATGGTATTGATACGCATCATTGGAATGCAACAAAAATGTCTTTTTTATTCCCTTTTTCCAGCACATTCAGACCACACAAGACACCGAAACATTTTTGGCAATCCTTATGAAATTTTTTAAATAAAAAAATAATTTATAAATAAATCGTTTAAATGTTTCGACGTATTGTTGTTAGAAACTTCCGTGCCCAGTTTGCCAAAAAAGTGGCTTTGGATAGTAAAAAAATGAAGAGAAATACATTGAAAATCGTTCGAATTTTTCTACGTATTGTTATTAGAAATTATTTACGACACCAGTTTGCCACAAAAGAGGCTTTGGATAGTAAAAAAAAATAAAGAAATAAAAAATGAAGAGAAAAACATTTCGCTGCATTCTCAAGATTTTTATTTCAACGTTATAAAACTCATTAAAGATAACCTAAATACGAATAAAAAGGTTTTTGGGTAACAATATTTTTAAAAATAAAGAAATAATAGAAAAGTTCAACGCGATAAAGATGGACACCCTTTGCGAATATAATTCGGATGGTATTGATACGCATCATTGGAATGTAACAAAAATGTATTTTCTCCCCTTTTTCAGCACACTCAGACCACGCAAGACACCGAAACATTTTTGACAATCCTTATAAAAACTTTTAAATAAAAAAACTGATAAGAACAAATCATTTATATTACAATAAAAATAAAGAAAAAGTCAAGGGGAAATTTCAGACCACGCAAGACACCGAAACATTTTTGACAATACTTATGAAAAATTTTTAATAAAAAAAAATGCAAAAAATAATAATTTATATTATAATACAAATAAAGAAAAAGTCAATGGGACATTTCGTTGCTTTCCAACGACGCAAACTTCACCGCCGAGAATTCGGCCAATTTATTCGAAAATACAGTACGAAACTTTTCGTAACGAAAATTGAGGTATCTTCGTACGAAAGCTCCGTCCGATGTTTCGTTGCTACAACGTTGAGAGCAGGGGATGAAAGTGAACAAAAGGTTCTTGCGGGATCGCCCCGAGGGTTTCGGCCAGGTGTTGGGCCTCGTAAGGGTGCAACCCTCTCGCGATATACGTGAATGGTTATACGCTGGTTATACGCTGGCCCCCTTGAGCCCCTCATCCCTCCCACGAGGACCGAAAAGTTTTACGACGCGCGCTACAGCCGCCGCACCCCCCTGGCCGCGCAGATACGACTACTGCCGGACTACGCACTCTCGAAGCACCCAGTGGCCAGGAAATTGACCGCGAATCTTTTAGCCTGACTGGCAAATTCTAAGCAAGCAAACATTTTTTTCCCAAACCGTCCTATGTACGACCGACATTGTCGTGTAACGTCCAATTCTCCGATTACCATACAATGTTGCATTATCGATGGCAAATGTATCGCGAAACTACGAAATTCCCACAGACGATCGCTCGTGTATTTCGAACGAACATTTGCGTCATTGTCGATCCTTACTTTTCCTACGGCATGGTTCTTACGCATCATTGACTCAAAAATTCCCGGGAAGTTGAAGTTTGGTGGGGTGCAACGACAATGTATTTTTTATGCTCCTTTAGGCTAGGAAAGTCACGAAAACATTTTTGAAAATGCTTACTGGGAATTTGTAACCAAAATCTCCGAAAGAATTTTTTATGTTATAACGAAAATGAAGAGACGATACAATCAAAAGGAATTTCCGTTGCATTCCACCGATGCAAACTTCAACACCGTAAGTTGGCATCGTTGGAATGCAATGAACATTATTGTCTCTGAATTTCTTTAACTTCTTCCAACAGATTTTGCCAACAAAAAATCTTCGATCATTTTCTAAGATATTTATTTATCGATCTACAATGTGGATCTGTGAAAAAAGATATTCTATAATAATAAAAAGAAGGAAAATAATATGCAAAAAACGCTTTTCACGATATTGAAGTTTGCATCGTTGGAACGCAACGAACGGTTCGTGACCTAATTTTTTTTCGCACATTTAGCCCTCCAAACTCCGTTGAACATTTTTCGGGATCCTTATTGGAGATGTTCACCCTGAATATGTAAAAAAAATAGGGAATAATAGAATATGTAAAAAAATTAGGGAATAATAAAAGAAGAAAAATAATTTTCGTTGCATTTCAACGATGCAAACTTCCACATGGTGACATTTCCGCGTTTTCCACTTAGGTTTTGCATACTTTCCAGAGAGATCGGGGTTGAATAAAAAACATCATTTTTTAACCATTAAATATATAAAAAGAATTTAATATTAACATAAAATTTTTAAAATCTTAAATTCAAAAAAATATTTCAACACTGTGGAGGAAAAAAAATGTTAAGCAAATATAGAACAGTTTCTGTATTATAAACAGACATTTTTGTGTTGGTGTCAACAAATAAAAAATAAATATAACCACTTATCTCAATATTAATTGTATGGTGATGTATCGACAAATCGAATGCAAATGTATAGAGTTCTAGGGTAAATTAGTTTTTTTTAATTTGAAGTGTACAATTAAATTAAAATAATTGTTTAATTAATTAATTTTTTCAATAAAAATTTTCAATTTTTTTTATATAATAAAGAATAAGATAAATATTGAAAGTATAAAAAAATATTTATTTTTTTACTTTTCAATTTTTTCAAAAGTCGGTTTCATTTTTCGTAATTCTTGCAAAAAGTAAATTCTGGAAAAATTCCAAAGAATTTTCAAATTTTCCTGAGTTTACGTGGTTTTCCCTGTTATTCATATGCGTAACAGCCATGTACATGGTTTTTGTCCACGTGGAATAAAAAAATATGGCGTTGAAGTGGGCAACGTTGGAATGCACCGAACGATGTTTTAATTTTTTTTACTTTCTTTGTTTTCATTGAAATCGATTTTTTTGTTATCCACCAAGGTCGTGGATCTCCAATGGAGATAAGAAAATCGTGTCGTTGATTTTCGTAATCTAAATCGGCAAAAAAAACGACTAATGGAACAAAAAATAACCTTCATTGGGTTCGAACGATACACACTTCACCATCATGGAAAAATCTCCTTTCGTTTCTTCGTTTCGAACGCAAACAATTTCTTTCGAACACGTGGATCGATGTTGTCGAAGTTTACGTCATTAGAACGCAAGGAATTTTTTTTTCGTTTTCTTTTTTTTCCATTTTTATTGCTATCTAAAATCATTCTCGATAGGTGTATGTTGTGGGTCTCTAATGAAGCTCATAAAAAAAGATTGCCATAGCTTTATCTTGCCAAAGAAAATGGTCAAGTGGAAAAAAATTATTGTCGTTGCCCTCCATCGATGTAAACGTCAATATCATGTGGATCATCGTATACTTTTCGATTCGTCACTTGAACAATAATGACTTTAAAGTTTCCATCTTTGGAATGCAACGATCTTTTTGTAATTTCTTTATTTTTTATTATAACTATAACCCTTCTTCGCAACTGGAAGTTGTAAAACTGCAGCAAAAATTCGTAAAAAAAACGTCCGAATGATTTTCACAGCCTTTGTCAATCCTCACTTTTCCTCCATATATGTTGTTCACATGAAACGGAAAAAGTTTCCTTTCCTCACAGTTTTTTCCAACCACATGGATCATCGTATGCTTCTCCACCCATCATTTCAAAACAACGACATCGAATTAAGATTCGTAATGACATAAATTCACAGTTTCTCATTTCTTAGTTTGATTATTATTCAAGACCATTTTATTTCCATCCTGAGGTTATAAATCTCCGATAAAAACACGCAAAAACGTTCGAATGAGTTCCATAGCCGAAATTGGAAAAAAAATTTGATGCTATCAATGAAAGGGAATTAAGGATGTTGAGTCCCTATGAAACATGTTAATGTTAATTGTTCAATAAATAGCTTCTTAATCGTCATGAAATTTTTACACGACCTCCTGAATACTTCATGTAAAAACATACCAAATTTTCAGAATTCTATCATCATTACTTCAACCTCCTTAAGGGTTGAAATAAAAAATGGTAAGAAAATTCTAAAAATTTGGTATGTTTTTGTATGAAGTATTTAAGAGGTCGTGTTAAAATTTCACGACGATTAGGAAGCTCGTTATTAAAAAATTAACATTTTGTTAAGAACAATTTTTAAAAGAAATAAAAAAAAATGTATCAATAAACTTCGTTTTGTTTCCGTTGCTTTCAGTATATTGTAGATATTATAAAATTGAGAGGTCAAAAAAAAAACTTATTGCAAAGTTACATCAGTTTCCATAAAACAAGATTTAATTTGTGAATGTTAATTGTTCAATAACGAGCTTCCTAATTGTCGTGAAATTTTTACACGACCTCTGAAATACTTCATACAAAAACATACCAAATTTTCAGAATTTTATCATCATTTGCGACTTGGGACTCAACATCCTTAACTTCCGTTGCGTTCCAACGATGCAAACTTCATGTTCACGAAAAAAAACATTCAAGCAACCCCAAATAAACTAGGAAAATATTTGTTAATCTTGGCGGTGCGTCGCTGATTTACTTTATTCGGCAAAATTTTGCGCTCATACTTTTACGGATAAATACTTTTGCCAACAAGTGAATTGAGTTAGCCAACAGCGCGACTTTTCACCCTCGAAAATAAGACTTGGCAGTAATGTCGGTTTGTACGAATTAGAGACGCGTTATATTTAGCCAGCAGTGAGAACCGTATAGACATGTGTGAACACACACACGCACATGCGCGCGTGTATTTCATATATATATATATATATATATGCAAAGTTTAAACTGCCCGTCTTGAGACGCTCTGCGAGACGATACGATATAAAGAGAAAGAGGAGAAAACCCGATAGTGTATGCGAAAGAGAAAGAGGGAGGTGAGAGTGAAAAGTCTCTCGGACTCACGGTAATTCCCACTCGCGCGTAAATCACCAGTGCCCCAGGGAAATACGTAGAAGCAGGGGAAAAGAACCTTCTATATATATATATATATATATATATATATATATATATATATATATATATATATATATATATATAGAAGACCTAGTGCTGGCCGCTGTAAAAAAATGTCGCAGCTCCGTAGATTTTGGCACAACTGCGTAATTACTGTCCTATAGGTTGCAGAAAAAAAAAAAAAAATTAAGATAATAACACTCACCGTGTCCGTATGGAACTTTATAGGCGATGAGTAACGAGGTAGTTGCTTATTTAACAAAGCGTAATAATATAATTATCAGTATAATTATATATATATATATATATATATATATATATATATATATATATGTATGTGTTTGTGTGTGTGTGTGTACAACTCGCACGTAGATTCCAGGTCACACTTGTTTTAAATCTTTTTCCAGCGGCTGTTTAAATCCACACAGGAGAAATTAGCTCTCGATTTCGAGATCAGTCGAGCACCCACGCTTGCACAGATTCGAAGTCTACTTAACACAAATTTACACACACATATATAGATATATATATATATATATATGTATATGTATATATATATATATGTATATATGTGTAATCGCAATAACGAGGAAGCGGCGTGACTTTCGCAAATTTCCAACGCTTCGGTTCCAATCGCGAAAAAAAAGCGAACGAAAGAATATTAAATAAACAAAAAACACGTAACCGGATAGCTTCGGAAATGGAGATCCGCGCGACAATGAAACCAACGATACGAGGCTTCGCGTGTGAATGCTTGATCGTCCTTAACGATTATTAAAGAAATAAATTATATGCGCTTCGTGTTTTTTTTTTACGTTTTCTTTTTTATTTTTATTACCGAGCATACACCAAATTCTCGAGCTCGCGCACACACCCGACGCTTACGAAGGTCCACGTGCGAATGCCGATCAAGGTTTGAGGCAACCGCGATGTTCGCTGGTTCGCCGGAACCTCCTGGGCCGACGAATCTCATTGGATATAACCGAGACCCTCTTCCCCCCTGGCGGCTTTGACCCCGCGCATTCCCACCATCCCATCCTCGTCTGTTTCGTTTCTTCGTGGGCTCGACGCACAGACGTCGCGCGCTGGCCTGATCCTACACAAACGACGACTCTTCAGTGCCGTACTCGTTTCAATTTTCCTTCGGGTATCTCCGCCGCTTTTCTCCCAACTGGGGAAACGTCGAGGACGCGATCTCGTGCCGTTTGCCATTGAATTTTTCGATTACCAGGTACTTTTGTCGTTGTTGTTGAAATTACGAACGGCGGATTCGCCTCTACGATTTTACCGGCGAAATAATTAAGGGGGTTTGAGGCAGTTTAAAAAAGAATTAAGGGGAATTGAAGGATACCTTCAGGCGGGGAAGAGTTTGCTGATTTTCATGATTTTTTACTTTGGAAAGATTGCTTCAACATTTTCGAGACTTTGGGTATGATTTATTACTACTTTTGGCGGTAAATTAGGTTAATTTTTTTCTTGTTTTTGTTTGTTATATATATATATATATATATATATATATATATATATATATATTTGTATTATATATTTTGTTTGTTATGTTATTTATTTATATATATATATATATATATATAGTTTGTTATATATATATATTTAACCATTCAAACAAAAATTAGCCTGATTCTAGCAGGGGCCTCGCTCCGAAGATTTACCCTTTTGGCTGTTACATTACTTTTTTTTATTAAGCTTAACGGGTTACCCCCACTTGTAGCGCAAAAAAAAAGTTCTTTTTCATGAATTTTTTTAAAGAAAACTACAAAACATTTTTAATCGATCAATATACCATCTTAAAGAACACATCTGGAAGAACTTTCAGTAATTTTTTTATTGAAAAATATTACATTGTTTAGTGGCAAATGGCCGTCAATGAAATAACGTTTTTATATACACGGTTTGCGGTGACCGACATTGCGGCGAAGTGGATCATCTGAAAAAAAAAATGCGGATGGATTTAGTCAAATATAAGTATAAACTAGTCTTTAATCGAAGGATTTTAAAAAATATTCATTTTTCACAAAATGGCGGACGGTCAAAGTTAATGGTTCGATTTTAACGAAAAAAAACGGCCGTTTTTTGGCTATAAAACGGCCATTTTTTTTCGAAAAAAAAATCGAACGATCAAAGACGCCATTTTTATGTATTAAATAAGCCTGCAAAATTTCAAGAAGATCGGTTTATTAGTGTGCGAGTAATCTTGGTCACCGACTTCAGAAATGCCATTTTGAGAAAAATGCGTTTAAAGTTTCAATTTCAGTTCTTCAATTCACGGATTCTTCTCTTTCAACGCTCATATCTCAGTCAATTTTGTTGGGATCGACTTGAAATTTGCAGGACATATTCTCAGATACTTATACTTCAAAAAAATGCAATAAAAAAAATCGATTTTTTCAAAATCGCAAGTGGGGGTAACCCCTTAAAAAATGGCGGAGGTATTGTACGGTCTTTCAAACAGGTTGCGGCGGATGTTGTCAGACCGCGCGACACGTAGCGTGGGCGGAATTAAACTGAAAAAAAAGTATGGAAATTTTTCTTTCTCTAACACTCGTGCGCAGAATATGAACCAAGAAAAAGTGAGGAATGTTGAAAATCGATTGAATGGTGCGCTTTCAAACAAAAAGATTGAATTTTCCGAAAAATGAGCTACATTTTGCAGCAAAAAATACTCGTTTTTTTTTAACATTTAGGTTCATGTTTTAGACAATAATGTTAGGAAGATTTGTACCGAAATTCATCAGAATAGGTCGATTCGTATTTTAGCTATATGCCACAGTAGTTGTGAAAATGAAGTTTAGAAGACCATGCCAACCCTCCGCAATTTTTTTACATTAAGAGGGGAAATCCCTTTAGACGCCACACAGGAGTGTGGCGTCATGATTTTTTCTGAAGGTGATAAAATAATCGCATTAATTGAAAATTTTGACGTTTTCCCATTACCACTTTCGAGTGTTAATATTTGTTGTCATTTTTAAATCAAACAACATGGCGCGTTACAACGTATTCCTTTTGGCGTATTTTGAAAAACTGCTCGTGTTACAGCTCAAACAGTGATTGATCGATCTCTCTGAAATTTTGGGAGGTTTCTCACTATAACATTATTGAAAGGATATACCTACGAAAATATTAAAAGTTATAAAATTTAAAATTAAGTAGGCTTTGAAATCAAATTTCGAATTTTTGACCATTTTCTCGACAATTTTTACTGCGCAAAAGTAATTTATTTACGTGATCAAAACTTTAGGCATATCCTTCCAATAATGTTGTACTGAGAAACCTCCCAAAATATCTGCCAGATCGATCAATCACTTTTTGAGCTATAACATGAGCAATTTTTTAAAAGACGCCTAAAGAAATACCTTACAACGCCGCCATTTTGTTTTGTTTGAAAAAGAAAAAAAATGGAATACTTGAAAGTTATAATAAGATCGTCAAAATTTTAACATGATGCGATAATTTTATCTCCTTTAAAAAAATTCATGAAAAATGACTCATTTTCGGGCGTCTAAAGGGATTTCCCCCCTTAATAACAAAAAAACCATGTAACAGCCATAAGTAGTATTAATAGATACCTTAAATCTGAAAACTGGAGAAGAAATCTTGACTTAAAAAAAATCATGAAAATCAGCAAAAATTTTCTTCGCCTAAAAGTTTAAGCGCGAGAAATTTGACCAATCGGTATCATGTGATTGTTTGTTTTTTATTTACGTTATTATTATTATTATTATTATCATTGGCGTCTTTCATTATTTATTTGAGGGACAGTTAAGCAGGTAAGATCACTTCCACGGGGTCAAAAAAGAGTCTGAATTTATTTTACCCACAGCTGCTCTGATTGATGTTTGCTTGTGTTGATTATTCGTATTATCGATTATAGTGTGCCAAATGTTGTGGTAATGATGAATTTATTGCACGTGAACAAATAAAAACTGAAACACTGTAGTAATCTTCGTAATAATAATATTAGCATATCCACCATAAAAACGGACTACAAAGACAAAAAAAAGTCAGCCGGCAACGTATTAAAATAGGCTTGAATTATCTCAGCGGAATTTACACGATAGACAGAATATAATTATACATATTATCGATACGTGATAAATGATAAAACTCCATAAATTATTGTCTGTAGCTTTTGTGGTGGCTTGTATTCAAATTAATTTCAAAACAAAGCTGGGTTATATTCGCGAAACGCATCAGCTGTTACTCGCGACGTTGCTAAGTCTGTGGGTGCTATTTCGTCGTTCTGACCACTTTCAACCGGAAATTGAAACTTTCTTGTAATATAGTGCTTTAACTACACGGTAAAGATTGATTTTCTTGTCTTTTACAATATCTATTATATCTAATCTATCGAATTTCAGTTTTCCAACGGGTTTAGTTGGATACGTGAGCAGAAAAACCACGATCACCGCACTTCCGGTTGACCGTCTCCATAAGACGACGTGCTTCAGTAACTCAAAGTGCTCGACTTTGTAGTTTTATTTCATAAAAAAATAAACGGTCAAAATAGCTCAAATTTTGGCAATAGGGGCATAAAGTATTCGTCAAAATCATATAAAAATTTAAAATCCGAAAGTTCGATTCGTAGTAATGATCGTACCTCCTTAATTCTGCAAAATTCTACTTTTAAAATTTCTTATAAAATGAAGCATTGATTAATTGAGAAATTTAGAAAATGAAGCATTGATTAATTTAGAAACATCGATTAATTACTTGGAAAATAAATTGATTACTTTTTGCTTTCTTTTTTGCTACAAGACACTAAATCATTCCACGCGCCACTCGATTTCTCTCTCGATAAATGAAAAATATCTCCAATAGCCGAAGACGTGGGCAAATTTTTCGAACAATTGAAAAGTCCGTGGGATTTTCGATGCAATTACATTTGCGTCGATAAGTCAGACGGAAACGCGGGATTATTCCAACGTTTGAATATTGCGCTGTACGTAATTTTTTTCGACACTCAAGATTGCTTCTGAACGCGTCAGCATGATGCAGTTAATGTTTGAAAACTTCAATGAGATTTTTGAAGGCTGCTCGGCGAAAGAAATTTGTGAGGCGCCCGCGCGAGTTCTTCGAGTGCAGAATAGAAAAAGCGAGTATTAGACAGCGGCACAGCGGTGCGCAAAGGGACGGGGGGGGGGGGGATAAAAAACAGCTCGGCGTGCGGGGACCAACGAGAAGTCCAACAAGTCGAGGTGGTGGTCTTTTACGGTGTATCAGCTGTTCGAATTATCGTTGGACTCGCTTTGGCAGCTGTTACATCTCGTTCTTGCTCTCCGCAACACGAACCTGGAACTTCGCCCAACGAAGCCCCGTTTCTTCTTTTCTCGTCTTTTGCCTCTCTCTCTCTCTCTCTCTCTCTCTCTCTCTCTCTCTCTCTCCCTCCCTCTCCCTTTCTCTCTCACTCTCATTGACTCCACGCTCATTTTACATCGTGACAAAAATCAAATGCGTCACAAATCAACAGCTATCTCATATATACAGGCACGTGCCATAAAATGTGCGATTTCCCTCTCTCTTCCCACTAGGAATTTCCTTAAGTATCAAATTCTTCAACATAGGATTTTTCACTTTTCCCTATCGAATTTTGTTCCAAGGTTTTTGGAGTCGTGCTTTGCGTTCAATTGGGGAATTGTTTCGAAAATTCGGGCGAAGGTTGGAAAACGAAGGCGAAGGAGAGGTACCAATGTGAAGAAACATTGTTGGGGTGCGAACAGTCAGGAGCGAGCAATATGTATTGCGGCTCTGTGTATGCATACTTATATGAGAAAGCTGCACAGTGGCACAGGATATCATCATCTGAGTTCGAAACAACTCACAGAGGATCAAGGAAGGCTGAGAGGGAGAGAAAGAGAGAGAGAGAGAGAGAGAGAGAGAGAGAGAGAGAGAGAGAGAGAGAGAGAGAGAGAGAGACAGAGCGAGAGAGGGAAAGAGAGAGAGAGGGAAATGGGCTAAAGCGAAGAGACCCCATAGGTTCGTGGC